>PVJL010002647.1:111126-123273 GCA_004026885.1 Lyroderma lyra
AAAAAAAAAAAAAAAAAAAAAAAAAAAAAAAAAAAAAAAAAAAAAAAAAAAAAAAAAAAAAAAAAAAAAAAAAAAAAAAAAAAAAAGGCCCAGGCATAATTTTCATAATGTTTCAAGAAAGTTTATGAATTTGTGTTGGGCCACATTCAAAGCCGTTCTGGGCCCCAGGTTGAATAAGCGTGAGTAAATACTAAATACCAAATTTTGGTTGAATGGATAACAATATGAAAGCTAGAAAATTCTCCCACATTGTAAAGTATTTCTGTACCATCCATCTCTGTGAAAGGTCTCGCTGTGTAGAATGGGTCAACATGTCTATCAGAGGAATAGGAATAGAAGTGGGGGCAGGGGGGACCCAAAAAAACCAGAATTACCTTCTGGAGGGCGGGCCCCTTGTGGCACAGGTCCCCCCGCTAGGTGAGTGTGCTAGGAGCCCATCTGCATCGGGCACCAGCCGGCGTCGCTGTGAGAGGCTGCGTTCGGCCTCAGTGAATTTGGTTTGGAGACTCTCTCAGCGCGTTTGCCCATTTCCTGATGGCGACTGACACGAACGACGGGTGGCAGGACAACGCACCTGCCCACACCGCGCTGAGTGCTCAGCGGTTTTTGACCAAAATCGGCGTGACCCCCATGCCCCACCCTCCTATTCACCTGATCTCTCCAGAGCGACTTTTTTGGTTTCCCTCAGATGAAAAAAATCCTCAAAAGGAAACACTTTGCCGATGTGGAAGAGGTGAAACAAAAAATGGCAGAAGCACTAAAAGGGCACCAAAATCGACGCGTTCAAAAACTGTTTTGAGCCGTGGGAAAAGCGTCTCGATCGGTGTATTGTATCAGATGGAGAGGACTTGGAAGGTGACTGAAACTTAAACAGAATAAACACACAATTTCTTACAAATAAATTCCGGATCTTTGGGTCCCCCACCTCGTATAACAGGCATGAGGTGATACTGGTTTTGATTCGCATTTCCCTGATGACTGGGATGTGGGGCATCTTTTCCTGTACCTGTTGGCCATTTGCATGTCCTCTTTTGTAAAATGTCCATTCAATTGTTCTGCCCATGGCTTATTCAGATTACTTGATAATGTTTTGCTGCTGAGTTACATGCATTCTATACATTTTTGGACATTAACCCCGTATCAAATATATGACTTCCAAATCTTTTCTCCCATTTCATATGCTGTCTTTTCATTTTGCTGGTGGTTTCCTTTGCTGTGCAGAATGCTTCCGTTTGATGCGGCCTGATGTTTAATTGTGATTTTGTTGTCAAATCCAAAAAATCATCACCAAGACCGAGCGTACACGTATATTTTCTTCTAGGAGTTTAACAGTTTCAAGTCATACGTTCAAGTCTTTAATCCATTTTGAGCTGATTTCTGAGCATGGTGTAAGGTAGAGGTCCAGTTTCATTCTTTCGAATTTTCTTTCTTTGTCTAGTCTTAAGTCACCACACACTTCTAGGCTAGGAGTCGAGCTCTGTGTTGGGGTGAGGGAAAGAAGTTCCCTTCTTCCTTCTCCCCTGCCCTACTTCCATGTCTTGTTTTTGTTCAGGATTTAGTCTTCTAGTGATGAGGAAGGCATGTGATGGCCCCTTTTATAATAAATATGTAACATCACGAGTCAGAGTTAAGCTATGCCTCGAGGCACCTCTGGAACAGACGTTTGGGTAAACACTATTCTTTTCTTTCCTTAAAAAGCATGCCTTGTTCTTCCAAGCCGGAGGCTCGCCTCCTCCCCAGCCTCCCCCACACTTCACCCCCTACCCAGCCCCTGCTTCAAGCCCAGAGTACAGTTGCCTTGTCTCTTCTGCTTCCTACCCCACCTTTCGTTCTGGTCTGCAGTGGGTGGAGGCCAGAGCTTGATCTACAACGCAACCCCCAGAGCCAGCAGAGACAGCCTGGAACTAAGTGTGGCTTAGGGGTGCGCTCAGCAGTCTTAGAACCTGACGCTCCAGTCCGGCTTGTCTGTTCACAGCCTTTTACTGCAGCAAATCAAGTTCTGGCCATCACACATTTTGATGTCCCATGCACAGGGCATCGCACAGCAGAGCCCTGAGCTTCTACATCCCTACCACCACCACCATCCCTCGGCTAAGTGACAAGTGACATGTGGGGGCTGGAGTGCAGAAGGAAGCAGAACTGAGGTAACAGCAACCTGACCTTGAGCACTCTCTGGCTCTGAGACTCAGAACCCAGTGTCTGAGGCACTTCATCCGGACCCCTGCTCTTCTCCTAGAAGCACCGGTTCATTCTCAACATTCTGGAAGAGTCTTTAGGGCACCTATCTCAGGCATCCTCGGGATCCTCTCCTAGTTATTTCTCTGTGGGTCCGTTTTCCCAGGCCGGCTGTCCACCCTCTCTGGTCCCCGTCGCCTCCGGTTGCTCTCCGTCTCCCGCGGGCGTGTCTGTCCAGCCGCAGCCATGTCCCCAAGCCGGTCTCTGCGCGGCGCTCTCTGTCTCTGTCCCTGGGCGCCTCCTCCTGCGTCCCCCGTCCCCCAGAGGACTCTGGGAAACGCCTGCGTGCTGCCTGCGTTGGTGGCTCACGCGCTTTCATCCCGATCCAGGTGGCTACAATCCAGTACAGGATTTACGGTGCCCTGACCCTGAGCCAGTCAAGAAGGAACAGCCAGATTAATGGGGTGGGCGGGCTGGGGTAATAATCGTTTGTTTGATGTGACAAGCCTGATAGGCGTAGATTTACTTACAGACTGATGGGCTTTTAATTGAGCACCTCCATCCCAGTCACTTCAAAGGCAGGGGAAGCTGACAAGAGACCCCTTTCACGAGGGCTCCGTGTGACGGACAGCCCCCCTCTGCTGACACTCTCCGTGCCCCGATTGGGCCTGGCGGCCTCTACCAGGCCCTCTGGCAAAGTAACACACTTTCTGTGTAACTCAGAAATGGCCTTTTGTCCGCTGCCAAGGAGGCAGGCCCTGCTCGGAGGCCCTGCGTCTCCCCGAAGGGTGAGGAGAGGCGTGGGGGCCGTGATGCCCCCGGGTGGGGACCCCGGCCTTCGCATGCAGAGGGCCCTTCCCGCCTTCGCTGGCCCCGCTCCCCCCACCTCCCTTTCTCTCCCTCCCCGCCTCCCTCATCTTAAACGCTTCTTTTCGCTTGACCCTTCCGCACTCTCAGGCCTCTGCCTCCTCCCTGTTTCCCTCTCCCTCGCAGGAAAGGTCAGGAAAGGTGGAGCCGTCCCCGGAGTGGCCCGTTAACACCAGCGTCCTCCTGCTCCTCCTGGACAGCCACCATCCCCTCTCTGGCTGCAGGCCGGGCGGCCTGGAGACCAGGGCACCCTTGGACTTGGAGGCCAGGCCTCCACCAGCTCTCCCTCCTACTGGCAGCACTGCAAGGATGGATCACAGACTCCGTGACTCAGGCCAGGGACTCAAGTCCGGAGGATTTCCACCCCATTCTTGTTTGGTCTAGAAAAGGCTTTAATAGTATAGGTGTATTCTGTTTGAAATTTTAGAAAAAATACTCTTTATCAGGGAACTCCTGTCAGAATAGATGTGCTTTAGTTGCTGGGTTGTTAAGTCCTGACTTGCTGGCTGCTGAACTTCCCTCATTTGTGGAAGAAGATACACCCAAAGCTCTCTCACAGCGTCGGCGCACTTGCTGCTGGCTGGGCTGAGGCCCAAGGAGTGGGGGCAATGAGCAGTGAGGGCTGGGACCCCACCCCACACACGGGACAGAGCCCCAAGGCTTCCTCACTGGGTCAGGGTCCAGTGAGGCCTCCCAGCCAGGAGGAGCTTGGAGTTCTAAGTCAAGCTGCTTGGCTGCCCAGGACGGTGCAAGCCCCACTGCCTGTGCTTTTCTCTTCTTTCCCCTGCAGTAACTTGACCGAGCTCATAGGGCCAGGAAGCAAATTAAAGAGCAAGTACCTGGCTAGAAAGACAACAATAACTCACATTTGCGTAGCATTATTCGGTTGGGTGAGTGCTTCCACATACATTAGCTTCACTGGTCTTTTAACAACCACGTGAGGTAATAAGTGCAATGTCATTGCGCCCATTAGACAGATGAGAAAACTGAGACCCCAAGGATAACGTGCTCCTGAGAGGCACAGTCCGGTCTCTAACATTGGTGTTCTTCTTCCAAGTCTGCTCCTCCCTTCCCCGCACACCTTACTTTATCTCAAAGATTACTGTCCCATCCCACACGAAGATGCAGTCCTTGCTCCAAAAGGTGGTTCCTTCCTGTTTCCCTTCCTTGTTTTCCCCTTTTCAGGTACTCCCATGGCTCCCCACCTTCCTGACTTGGGTGTCCAGGGACAGAGCCTCCAGCTCTACCCTTGGGAAGCCAAACCTCTCCCTTAGTCTGTGCCCCAAAAGCCACTTCCAAAACTTGCCGGGGAGCATGATGCTCCCTTAAGGTCTGCTGCTGCCTGCTGCCACCAATGTCCACACATGAAGGCGCCGCGGGTGAGGCACCTGTGCCCTTTGCAACATGGATGGAACGAGAAGACACCGTGCTGCGCGAAACAAGTCGGGCTGAGAAAGACAAATACCATATGATTTCACTTACATGTGGGATCTAAAGAACAGAATAAATAATCAAAATAGAAAAAAAACCTCACGGACACAGACAATAGTTTAGCAGTCACCAGAGGGAAGGCGGGGAGGGGGTTGGGGAAGGCGGGGGCGGGGGTCAGAGACGTGGTGATGGGAAGAGCTGACTCGGCGGTGAGCGCACAGACGGTGGGGAGCTGCATACCCGGAGCCCATGTGATCTCACTGGCCTGTGTCACCCCGATACATTTAAAATAATAATGATAATAAAATAACAAGAACACATACACAGACGGGGGAAAATCTGCCGCCCCCAGCTCTCATCTCGTGTCCACGCGGGAAGTGGCCGTAGGTGCAGCACCCTACGCGGGCTCTGGGGTCTCCGCTGTTGGAATGTGTCCACGGTGCTTGCTCACTGGCTGTCATGAAGGTCCACCCGCCAGACTCCCCTCGGGGCCAAGGAAATGGGGAACCCTCCTGGCATGCTGGGGGGGTAGCTCCTTCTAGAAAGCTGAGCTCTAAGGCAGAGGTCGGAGAAACTGACCCTCTCTCCCTTCTCTGCCTCCATGCCCTGGGTCTATCTTGACCAGATACGATTTGTTTACATGTCGGTCCCCTCACGAGAGTCCAGTCCTTGAGGGCAAGTACCTGTCTGTATGCCCAGGTGTATGCCCAGGTGTATGCCCGGGGCCCACGGGGAGGTTTTCGCTGGAATGAGTGAATTATCTGTTGAGAGGCAGTACAGTGGAGTGGTGGCGTCAGACAACCCAGGCTCACACTCCTGCCTCCACTGCTTGCCAGCTGTAGCCCTGGGACGAGTCATTTTAACGTCCTATGCCTCAGTTTCCCTATCTGTAAAATGGGACAAAAATAGCTCCCAGCTGATAAAGTTACTGTGAGGTCTGGAGGAATTAATAACGCATTTTATCTCATCTACAACGCGCCCTCATTTCAGGCCCGACCCAGAAAGAAATCAATGCTGTGAAATAATCCGTGGCTTAAAAAACAATCAACGTCAGAGATGTTAAAAAATGGGGGGGGGGGGGGGGGGCAGGGCAGGGGGAGTGCATCTCATAGCTGATGGGACGTGTCCCTGTCAAACAGAACAGCAGCTAGCTCCTGCTGGCTTTCACGGCGCTGTCATCGCTGTTGAAGTGTAGTCTCACAAGAACCCCGCGATGAGTGGGTTCATCTTCATTTTACAGATGAGGAAACAGAGATTCAGAGAGACGAAGCAGCTCGGCCAAGCTCACAGAGCCGGGGAGCCCCAGGCGGGCGTTTGCACCCGCCTTGGAGGTGCAATCATCCACAGTTGTCACAGGAGCTAAGCAGGGACTTGGGAGCGGGGTCTGGTTCTCCGTCGCATCAACGTTCCTTAATCCAAGTTTCTTCCCCTCCTGGTGCAACTGCTCCGCTTCTGCGCCCGCCTTCCGCCTTGGCTCCGATCTTGTTACTTTGCTGTTATGGCTTCAGGTTTTACTGTATCTGCGTTCGGAGGGGTACAAACAAACATAAAGGTTAAGAATTAGCTTTTAAAGATGACATCTGGCAAGAAGAAGTGGGAGAGAGTACACCCACGATCACGCACGGGGCTGCATGGGCTCCGCGTGGGCGCCCCGAGGAACTGCCCCCGCGGCCCCGCCGACCCACCGGACACACGGATGCTGGGTGCTCCGGTAAGACGCGGAAAGGCTCAGCTTGCCCCTCGGGCTGGGCTGTCTGCCCTCCACCCAGACCCCTTTTCTTCTCGTGACCCAGTGACATACTATAGGGTGGAGGGGACAGAGGGGACTTTGCGGGGGGGGGGGCATGTGTGGGGCAGTTAACTTTTTCTAGGACTTGCTCCGGCTCAGCTTGGTACCCACCCCCCCAAAAAGGAGCACCTACTTGAAAGAAGGCAAGTTTCTAACTCACTGTTGGAATGAGTCTGCCTCAGGGAGGGCATCCCATCGGCCCCAGATGGAACCAATGTGACCGTGTATCCCTGTTTTCACATTCATAAAAGGGCACCCCCAGGATGTATTTTATTTGGGGTGTTGCAGGAGTTTCCCCTCAGTGGCAGCCCAGGACCCATGGCTATCAAGGTCCCAGAAAGATGTCACTGGCCACTTCTGCATCAGTTCCCAGGTGACGAACCCCAATATCTTACTTCTTCTGCCAAGGGCGTTGTGCTCATGCGAAAAGATCATGAACGCCACGGGGCACGGCACTATGGGGCCGGGGCGGGGGCTGTTTCTTCCCAAGTAGGGAGCCCAGCGACTGGCTAGGGGGTCGTATTTGTGAGTCTGCTGCTGGGGTTTTCGGGATGGAAGCAGGGTGGTGAGGGTCATTCCAAACCTGTCACCTCCTCCACACGCCCAGCCCCGTGCACAGGGAGCGTGTGGCCGAAAGCTGGGTGAGGAAGAGCGTCTAATGGGACGGTCGCAGGAGGGAGCCTTGCCGTGGGCAGCAGGGACAGCACAGCGTCCCTTAGGAGCCCCGAATGGAGCCTACTGCTTCCCCTCCAGGACTCCCGGCTCAGGGGCGCCCGACCAAGAAAGGTGCGTCGGAGCCAGAGGGGAAAGATGAAAATGGGTGCCCGGCTACGCACTCACAGGGTGCCCACTCCTGTCCGAGGCCCCCGTGGACACAGCCACTCGCAGCTCCTTCCGACCCTGCCTGTACGTGAGCCTCCTGGGACACGAGAACCCCCTTGGCGGACCAGTTAAGAAGTCGGACGTCCATCACAGGCTTTTTATCTCCCTGAAGACTGAGGGGCCGCGGGCCGGGTGGCGAACACGTCTACCCACATATGGATGGTTGCAGGTGGCTTTTTCAATAGATGTTGCCGTGTTGTTAGGCTCCATGTTTTTCAGTATCTAAATCTATTTTTTTCCTGCAGATATGGGTACAAAAACATACATTTTAGAGATCACAGCCCAGAAAATAGATGCACCTAGAGACAGTTCAAAATTAAAACACATATCCCTGGGGGTGGAGGGGGGAAACTTTTTTTGTCATTTGCAACCAACAAAAATGCCTATTGTTATGATGTGCTCATAAATAATTTGATTTTGGCATATGCTTTCCTACCAAATAGAAGATGAATAAATTAAATTTGATTTACAACCTTTTTCATTTTTATTAGCATGGCTCTGAACAGTTTATGTAAGGGACGTGCCAGAACAGTTATGCCAAATGTCTTAAGGCATTGGTATTGATATTATATAAATTAAGGTATTTTAATTTGCATTCTTTAATTAACTAAATACTGGCAGAAAAAATAAAACACAAGGGCAGACCTGACTTATTGCCTCTATTAAACTGCTGACGTTTCTGAAAAGATGCTTTAAGTAATCTAATTCATGCAGAGTGGGGCGGGGGAAGTGGGTATTAACACTCTTATTTGGCAAAATATACTGGGGTTTAAGAAGCCTGTTCCCTGCTTTGCTTCCAGGGTGGTTGAAGGGGGTGGGTGTGTTTTCGGGAGTTCTGAATTTGTGTCCCCAAGGAAGAAGTTGACCCCATGTTTTAACCATCCATCCTACCCAAGTCTGAGCCAGAGGGTCAGAGGGCACCCCAGCCCTGCTCCTAAGTACAGGGCTCTGCAGGCCTGGGTTGTACCCCCACCAATCTGGGACAAGACAAGCTGGCAGAATTAATCCAGTGGCCCTCATATCAACCTGATCATGTCCGCAAACCAAGAAGAGAAACAGTTGGAGATCCTTCAGTGGCATTAGCTGCTTCTGGTCCATCTTTCCCATCGCACGTGGGCCCCTAGACCATGAAAAAAAAATTCTGAAAAGATGTGCCAGGAGCACTCCAAGTCCTTTGCACGCCCTGGGTCTGTCACCACCTCCAGAGACAGACTTCACTCTTCGAGGGGCAACCGCAGCTCCTTTCTCGTCCAAGTTCATTCTTCCTCTTCCCTGCTTGCCCTTCTTTGGTCTTGACTTTAGCTGTTTCTCCTCTCCTGGGGGGTCAGAGTCAACCCTGCTAAGTCTCATCTTCCGTAATTCTCCCATCCAGAATTTTAGGGAGGAACAGCTATAAAGAGAAGATCACAGTTTCCAGTTGTTGCCCGTGGATGTCTCCTCACACACAGGTGAGAAAGTTGGACTTCCCTTGCTCCCCACAGGAGCCTCGGGGAGCCAGCCACACAACAGCTTTACTGTTCTCTTGCCGTCCTGAGGTGTCCTGCGTGCTGTCTCTGCCTTAGCTGAGACGCCGCCTATCAAGGGCAGGGACCGTGGGGCCTCACGGATGCCTGCGAGGTGGGGCTGGAGAGCAGCAGAGCTCAGCTTTATCCTGGCCCCCACCCACTGCCTTTCCATTTTCGTACATCACTGCGTCTCTGGAGAGAGCCCAATAAGGAGCTCTTCAAGGGCAACTGCCCAGACCTCCGAGTCCTGTCATTATGTAATGTCCCTATCCCGGCATTCTTCCTGGATGCTTTGCTCCAGGAATAAAGGGTGAATTCCAACTTTTAATAAGAAAAACGCTGTCCTCTCTGCCAGCATCCCATCCTCCTCCCCACCCTCCCAAAAAATCACACTTTCTTGTCGTTTCCCATCTTGCAGCTCTGTCGGTTGTTTTAAAACAACTGCTTTAAAACATGTCTCTCCTGTCATAAATAAGATTGTCATCGTGCATTTTGACGGCAGCGGTGGAAAATACACCCACTGAGAGACCCGCCAGAGCCCCTTCAGGCCTGATGTTGAACCGGGATAAAAATAAGAAAAAGACACAATCTACTCACAGTTTTTAACTGCTGCAGCTTCTCTGGTTTGGGTTGCTTGCACTTGGTTTTGATGTTTGTTTTCTATTTTCTCACCCTTTGTTCGCTGATTGATGTATTGAAGGAAATTAGTAAGGAAAACAAAGACATGTGACGGGAAGTGGTTGTGTGGAACCGCGCAGTGCCCGGCCCTGGGAGACGTGGCAGGGGAGCCTCAGACTGCCTCGGCAGAGCTCCTCGGGACATTAGCATTTCACTTAGACATCCTGCATGGAAATTTATCCTCATTTTACGAGCATCAATACTCCGCCCGGCCCAACGGTTCTTCTCAGTGTCACAAGGTCAAGGTCACTACCAAAAGGTGAACTTTCACTCCCAACCGAAAGAGGCCCAGGGCTAGGAGTGAATACGAGGAGATGGAAGTCGGGCTCCAAGAGGCTGCGGGTACCAACATGCCTGGAGCGTGGGGTCTTCAGCTGCACTTCCTTTTTTCCTTGGCGAATGGTTGAGTTTAGCATGGAATACCTATTCAAAAATTAAAAAGAAAAATAAGAACCTGCCACGGTGAGCGCTCTCCTAACAACCATTACTGATGTCATGATGTCTCCCAGTGCTTCACAGGTCTCATGCTCAACATTCAAGGTTAGGAGATGAGCCTCTGTGGACACTACTGAAATCCTTGTATGCATTGTCTTTGATGCAAACCTTGGCCTTTCATGAGCATGATCAAAAAAGTCTAGGTAATCCAAAGGTCAGGTTCACTTATTGGAAAGTCTACTATATTACACTGTGTTTGTCAATATCTGGGATTCTTTTAGGCCAGACTTGAATGTTCCTCTCCTCCTTTTTCTTCTCCTACTAAATGAAGGAGGAAGTGGGAGGAGGGCATGAGAAGCATGCACATTTTCTTAAATCCAAAGATGGAAATGGAACCCCTTCAGGTGAATGTGACCAGAAGGTCCCAGGGATATTTCCCACATTTTCTTGACCAGCTAGACTTCTAACTTGCACTCCACAGCTACCCAGCTATCCTACCAATTTTCTTAAAAGAGGTTTGTTTTGAATGTGTATATCTTTTAACTCAGCAATTCTAGTCCTAGGAATTCATCCTATAGTTATACCACCACACGTGGAGAATGATCTGTGTGTTACATACATATATACACATATACAAATATGTGGTTATTCACCACAGAAGCAAAAGATTAAGATTAGAAACCATCCAAATGTCCACTAGTAGGGGACTAGTCAAAATGGTCTGGGCACATCCATGTAACAATGCCATGAAAGTGAAATAAATAAAATACAAAAGCCTGTGATGCAATCTCCAAAATATAGTAATTAAAATTTTAAAAAAGCAGGTCAAGATGGGAGATAAACACTGTGCTTGCCTCCTCTCATGACCACATCAAAATTACAACTAAATACAGAGCAACCATCATTGAGAATCACCTGAAGTCTAACTAAACTGAAGTCCTACTACTAAGGACATACGGCAAAAGCCACCTTGAGACTGGTAAGAGAGGCAGAGACATGGAACAGCCTAGTCCCATACCCATGTGTGACCATGAAAAATCAGGATGATTTTTTACCCCTGGAGGAGCCAGGGGTCCCAGCCCCACAACAGGCCCCCCAGCCAGGGTTCCAGTACTGGGAGAGAAGTCCCCATAACTTCTGGATATAAATCCAGCAGAGATGGTGGCTGAGTGAAACAGAGGGCCTGCACATGGACTTACTCACTGATGGGCTACTGGCTCTGAGCTCCAGAGCTGGGGCAGCAGCTCGAAAGGCATCAGGAACATATGGGGAAGAAATGAGTTGTCTAGCTTCAAAGCAAAGGCTGGAAGGGCAGCTTCCCCCAGACAGAAGTGTTGGCAGAATCCACTATTTCTTTGTTAAGTCCTCCCCTCCCTCAGCATGCAGACACAGGTGGTTGCCATAGCTGAGTCTCCATCAAACTGGCTAACACCATTCATTTACCCCACCCTGGTGATTCCCTGAGACCCCCACTTCACTCAACCTGCAGGCTACCCAAGCTACTTCCATTGGCTTTATGATAAATGTCCTGTCCTGGATCATGCTCTGGACTTTCCTAAAATCTCTCATGATTCACAAAACCCAAACAAGCAGTACCTAGCCTCAGCATGTCCCATACCTCTGGCTGAGCAGCCCCACACCTGGCACTAGCAGCAGCTGCCCTCAAGGCCAAGGCACCTCCAAGACTAGTGCAGGTGGTGGCTATCTGCAGATTGTTTTGTGGCTCATGCCAGGTGACCTCAGGTAGGGCACAGGTTACAGCTGAACTTGGCCTACAACAGGGCCCCTCCCAAGAGGCCCTATAGCTGGCATGCCTGGTGACCAGCATTGGAATGAACCGGAGCACCAACAGCCACCTCCAAGGACAAAACACCCAAGGAGCACATTGGGCAGGCAGTGGAGCCCTGCTAAAGTAAGCCCTACTCTGTAGGGTCAGACCCTGCACAACAGCTCCTCCACTGTAATCATGGCCAGTCCTCACAACCCATCAGCCCAAGGGTCAATCCCTCACTGATGTACAACCAGCAACCAAGTCTCAACTACAATAGGAGGGCATACACAACACACACAAGGGACATGCCTGAAACACCCAGTTCAGGTAATCAAGGAAGCTGTGTCACTGAGCTTCACAGGACATCTACTACATAAGGCCACTCTACTAAGACCTGGAGACATAGCAGCTCCACCTAATACATAGAAACAAACAGAAGGAGGCAACCAAAATGAGGAGACAAAGAAACATGTCTTAATGAAAGAATAAAACAAAGTTCCAGAAAAAGAACTAAACAAAATGGAGACAAGCACTCTACCAGATGCAGAGTTCAAAACACTGGTTATAAGGATGTTCAATGATCTCAGGAAGAACTTCAACAAAAAGATAGGAAA
>PVJL010002647.1:123373-187548 GCA_004026885.1 Lyroderma lyra
CCCCCCCCACAAAAAAATGCAGGCTTTAAGGGGTCTCTGGGACAACATCAAGTATACCAATATTCACATCATAGGAATACCAGAAGGAAAAGGGAGACAGCAAGGAATTGAAAACCTATTTGAAGAAATCATGACAGAAAACTTTCCTAAGGAAGAAAATAGACGTACAAGTTTAGAAAGTACAGAGAGTCCCAACCAAGATGAACTCAATGAGGCCCCCATCAAGACACATCACAATCAAAATACCAAAGGTTAAAGACAAAGAAAGAATCTTATAAACAGCAAGAGAAAAGCAATTAGTTACCTACAAGGCAGCTCTCATAAGACTGTCAATTGATTTTTCAACAGAAACTTTACAGGCCAGAAGGACTGGCACAAAATATTCTAAGTGATGAAAAGCAAGGACCTACAACCAAGATCACTCTACCCAGCAAAGCTATCATTTAGAATCAAAGGACAGATAAAGAGCTTCCCAAACAAGAAAAAGCTAAAGGAGTTCACCACCATCAAAACCACTTCTACAAAAGATGTTAGAGGGATTTCTTTAAAGACCAAAAATATATGAATAATAAATGGCAATAACTACATATCTCTCAACAATTACTTTACATGTATTAAGTGCTCCAATCTAAAGAAAGAGTGCCTGAATGGATAAGAAAACAAGACTCTTACATATGCTGTCTACAACACACCCACTTTAGATCAAAAGATACACAGAGACTGAAAGTAAAATGCTGAAAAAGGTATTTTATGAAAATGAAAATTTTAAAAATAATTTTAAAACCTGGGGTAGCAATACTTATACCAGACAGAATAGACTTTAAAACAAAGGCAACAATAGAAAGATCCAAGACGGCGGAGTAGGTAAGAAGCCAAGGCAAGACTGGTAGGAGGGGCACAGACGTGAAAGGAGCCAAACCTCCGATGATGGTAGAAAATCAGGAGAAATATCTCAGCTGCAGAGGTTCCCCTCAGAAAAATAAGGGACCCCAGCCCCACACAAGGCTCCCCAGGCCAGAGCACTGGTACTGGGAAGAAGAGGCCCACATGTCTGTGAAAAACAGTGGGGACTCCAACCTTCAAGTTGGGAAGGAAGGCTCCAGGAAACCCAGAGGTCTTAAAGTGCCAGTGCAGATTCCGTCATTCGCGAGTACTCACCCTGGGTTCCAGTAGAGGAAGAGTGACTCAGGGAGCATTGGAGGCATACAGGGAGGTGAGGGCCAACTGAGGTGTGTGGCTTTGGAGCAAGGGCTGGAGGACAGTCGCCATTTTTCCTGGGTATGCCCTCCTCCCATGTAGCCTGCTGGTGGGCACCATCTTTTCTGTGTTGCACCCACCCCCACACGGCCAAATCTGAACCTGATTGGTCTGTTTAGTTTTATTTGCTCTATCCTGCTGACTCTCTGGGACCCCACCTCACCCACTCCGCCAATGCCAGAGGCACTTTCTCCAGTAAGCAGCCTGCCCCACCCTCATTGCAATCTTCCTTGGAAAACTATTTAAGTCTGTAGGCCCCAAGCTGGTGGTGCCTGGCATTGATGTGCTCTGAGACTTTTTCCAGTTCTAGGCACAGCACTGGCATCAACCTAGAATCTACAGGAGCACTCAGTGCAGGTGACCAGGGAGACAGTGCCAAGGTCCCACAGGGCAGCTACATTAAGGCTATCCACCAATACTGGGAGATGTAGCAGACCTACCTAATACATAGAAACAAATACAGACAGGTATCCAAAATGAGGAAATGAAAAAATACATCTCAAATAAAAGAACAGCAGAAAATTCCAGAAGAAGAACTAAGTTGGAGACAAGCAACCTATCAGATACAGAGCTCAACATGATTATTTTAAGGATGCTCAAGGAACTTAATGAAAACTTCAACAGAGAAATAGCAAGCATAAACAAGAACATAGAAACCATAGAAACAAAGTCAGAAAAGAAGAATACTATAACTGAAATTCAGAATGCAATAGAAGGAATCACCAGCAGACTAAATGGAGCAGAGGATCAAATCAGTGAATTGGAAGACAAGGTAGCAGAAAACATCCAGTCAGAACAGCAAAAAGGAAAAAGAATCCAAAGAAAAATGAGGATAGTTTAAGGGACAACATCAAGCACAACAACATTTGCATCATAGGAGTACCAGAAGGAGAAGAGAGAAAGCAAGGAATTGATAACCTATTTGAAGAAATAATGACCAAAAACTTCCCTAACCTGGCAAAGGAAACAGACATACAAGCCTAGGAAGCACAGAGAGTCCCAAACAAGATAAACCCAAACAGGCCTACACCAAGACACATTGTAATTAAAATAGCAAAGGTTAAGGACGAAGAGAGAATACTAAAAACAGCAAGAGAAAAGCAACTAGTTACTTGTAAGGGAACTCCCATAAGACTGCCAGCTAATTTCTCAACAGAAACTTTGCAGACCAGAAGGGAGTGGCAGAAAATATTCAATATGATGAAAAGCAAGAACCTACAACTAAGATTATTCTACCCAGCAAGGCTGTCATTCGAAATGGAAGGACAAATAAAGAGCTTCTCAGACAAGGAAAAGCTAAAGGATTTCACCACCACCAAACCAGTATCACAAGGAATGCTAGAGGGACTGCTTTAAGATGGGGGGGAGTGGAACAAAATTATGAACAATAAAATGGCAATAGGTACATAACAGTTACCTTCAACTTAAATGGATTAAAAGCTCCAATCAAAAGTCATGAAGGGTACTGCACTGAGTGGAGTGTCAAACAGAGGAAGACAGATGCAAGTTGACTTTGCTTATAGGTGAAATCCAAAGAAGAGAATAAACAAGTGGAAGAGGAGCAGATTCATAGATACAGAAAACATGTGGTTTGTTGCCAGATGGGAGGAAGGTTGGGGGAGGGGTGAAATAAGGGAAGAAGAGATTGGGAAGTTCAGTTTGGTGGTTACAGAGTAATAGTGATGGTATAGGGTATAACATGCAAATATAGTCAACATTTTTGCAATAACTGTGGGTGGTGTCAAATGGGTACTAGATTTGTTGGGGTGATGAGAGGAGGGCGGGAGGGAAAGAAATCAAGAAGTACAAATTCATAGTCACAAAATAGTCGCAAGATGTAAAGTGCAGCATAGGGCATGTAGTCAATAACATTGTAATAATTATATACAGTGTCAGAGCAGAACCAGATGTATTAGAATTAGGATTTTGTAAATTATGTAAATGTCCCATCACTATGCTGTACACCTGAAACCAATATAATATTGTATGTCAAATGTAATTGAAAAATAAACATGAATGGGGGTTGAGGGGGAAGGCAACAATAAGAGATAAAGAAGGACCCAGTAATTCCACTTCAGGGTATTTATCTGAAGAAACCCAAAGCTTTACTTTGAGGGACGTGTGCATCTACATGGTCACTACAGCATTGTCTGCAACGGCCATGGTGCGGAGCCAGCCTGGGAGTCTGTTGGTAGGTGAATGGATGAAGAGGACGTGGGACACATACACAATGGAGCGTTGCTCAGCCACAGAAGGGAAGGGGTTCTCGCCATCTGCAACAACGTGGATGGACCTGGGGGCCTTGTGCTGAGTGCGGCGTGTCAGAGAAACACAGATGCGATGTGATTTCACTTAGATGTGGAATCTAAAGAACAAAATAAACCAACACAACAGAAACAAACTCACAGATAACAGAGAACACTTTGATGACTGCCAGCTGGGAGGGGTTTGGAGGAGGACGGTGAAAAGCGGGGATGAAGACGTACAAATTGAAAAAAAACGTATATATTGGTTGTTACAGAGTAGTTACAAGGATGCAGGGTGCAGCACAATATAGTCAATAATACTGTAATCACTACGTGTGGTGTCAGATGGGTACCAGATTTATCAGGGTGATAGACAGAAGTGGGTGTGGGGGGCAGGCTGAAAACGGTAAAGGAATTAAGAAATACCAATTGGTAGTTATGAAACAGTC
The DNA here is from genome assembly GCA_004026885.1 of Lyroderma lyra. NCBI lineage: Eukaryota > Metazoa > Chordata > Mammalia > Chiroptera > Megadermatidae > Lyroderma > Lyroderma lyra. The sequence goes on from PVJL010002647.1 coordinate 127,326, forward strand.
ATGGTGCTATAAAGTAAAGCACAGGGATATATATAGTCAATAACGTGGTAATAAGGATGCTTAGTGCCAGGTGGGCACTAGACTAGTCAGGGGGATCACTTCTGAAATTACGTAAATGTCTAACCACTGTGCTATACCCCTGAAATGGATATAACGTAGTATTAACTGTCAACTGTAATTTAAAATTTTAAAAGGAGAAAATAAAGGTGAAGGACAGTAAGAGGTTCAAATTTCCAGGTATAAAACAAATAAGTCATGGGGTGTAATCTACAGCATAAGGAATACAGTCACTAACATTGTGATAGCGTGGTATGGTGGCAGACGGCTGTTGGATTTATCACGGCTATTCCTTCTTTAGGAATATAAATGTTGAATAACTCTGAAACTAATATAATATGGTACGTTAGCTATATTTTAATAAAAATCTTTTTTAAAAAATAAGTTTTAAATTTTTTTAAAAGCAAATACAAAGTAGTTTGGGTAGTATGTTGCCATTTATGTATAAAAGGGGGAAGACTATATGTGTAGTCTCTCCTGTGTATAATATTTGCTAATATGTGTACAAATACCTCTGAAAGGATGCACAGTAAACTCACAGCATTGATGCAGAGGCTGGCTGGCGGTCACTGAAAATAACCCTCCTCGAAACTGTTCTTGCATCTTGGAATCTGCTTTTACGGAATACAACCAGTGATATCTGAGCTCCTGCCTGAGCAGCTCTCCCCTTTTCTCTAATTGTGGTTGTTGAAACGAGTTTGGAGCTGCCCGTGCCAGCTAGTTGGGAGCCCAGACTAGAAAGGGGCTTGCTTTTGACAAGTTTAGAGGCTTAGCCACAAGAGCGGGGGAACACAGACACATCATCGCTGTCGTGGATGAAGGGTCAGAAGCAGGTGTGACGCCAGCCCTGAGATATTTACAGTCTGTCACCCACTGAGCTTTGCTGGGCCTGGGATACCCCATGGTCCCAGGTGGTAGGAGCTCAGCACGTGGGGGCAGGGTGTTTGGGTAAGCACGGATGTCCTTTCAGGGGCCTTTCGCTCTGCTCCAGGGCTCCCCTCATAAGCCCAAAAGAGGTGCATGAACACACCCAGAATGGTTCACCCTGACACCCAGAAGGTGCCACCTACCTTGAGATCACCTCAGGCCTGCACTTTCCCAGTGGTCACTAAACAATAACTGAATTAATTCAACCCAGTTCAATTAATTGAACCAATGTTTCACTCACTTCCTTCTCAGCCTCAGTTTTTCTATCACATTCTCATTCCTCAAGATGAAAAGAAAGTCCTGATAGTGATGACCAGCCTCTAGAAAACTATTAAAGTCACTTGTTTTGTTTCTCCTGCTACTACTCCCCCTCTGCCTCAGTCGTGCACACAGAAAACTGGCTCGAGAAACAACTCTTTGAATCCCAGTTCTGCCATGTTCTGGCTGCGTCACTTGGGGAACTTACTTGACCTCTCTGGGCCTCGGTGCCTCACCTGTAAAGCAGGCATGATAACAGTATGTACCTCATCCGTTCAGTGCGAGAAATCAATGGGTTCCTGCCTGTAAGATGCTCACAACAATGTCAGACACAGAGAAAGCACTCAACAAATGTTACTCCTTCCCGGGGTGGAACACTCCTTGTCTGCTAGTCACAACTGAGATGTTGGCTGCTTGCTAGGGTATGATTCCCTCCAGCAGCGTGTGCAATTTAAAGAGGAATCTAAGAAACTTGAGGGCCCAAAGGAACAAAGTAGTCAAGGGTAAATGCCCAGGGCTAAGGTTGATGTATGGGGGCGGGGGCAGGCAGATGAAGGCAGGAGAACTTCAAAAGCACACCTACTCGCATCCCCCTCTCCTGCCAGGCCTGCCTATCTCCCGGGGGCTGATAGGAGATAAATGAAATCACTTCTTCAAAGCACCCTACTCAAGGACCCGGATCAAACACCAGGGCTGGAAGATAAGCTTCAGTCTACATTTCCTTTTGTCCATTCCTTCCCAACCGGTCTCCAAAGGAAATTCTAGAGGGAGGAAAAGTAGTTAATTCCTCTTTTATCAAAAGGAGTTACCTCCCCATGCAGGGGCCATGGTTGCTGATGGGAGAGCCCGGAGGGAGGGAGCCTGAAGGCCTCTTCTTGGCCCTCTGCCAGGGTTTGCTGAGTGACTTTACACTCGCAGCCTTAGATCTCAGAGCCTGGAGTTTCACCCATCAAAGAAGACCAAACACCCGCCCAAAATACCTCAGAAAACTGTTGTGATATGAACACAAACACGTATTTGGGGAAAGATGCTTTAATGTTAAAGCTCATAGGGTCACCATTTTGAAAATTACACAGCCATCTACCTGGAATCTTCGGGGGAATAGAGTGAGGTGATATACAAACAGCCCTCTGTATGTAAAATTCTTATTCATTCATCAACAAACACTCATTGGGCATTTATGGCATTCAGAATGCCCGGATTCATATCCCAGCCCCACCGCTTAACAGTGGGGGCTTTGGGACCATTACTTAACCTCTCTGTGCCTCTGCTTCCTCCTCTGTGAAATGGGGGTGAGGGGGGCCTCCCTCATAGGGCTCCCTGGAAGGATTAAATTAGATAATGTGAGCAAAGTGCTTAGAACAGTGTTTGACTCCCCTTGCTGGCTATAGCGATGATGATGGTTAAACACCCAACGAGGCAATAAGAATGCAAAGAGAGTGAGGGCAATGCAGAAGCATTCACAGTCCTGAGGGAGGATGGGCAAGGAAACACAATGACAGATGCCATGTGATAGGTATAATAATAGAACACGGTAGGAACGGTGAGGACAGAAGAGGGAGCTACTGGAGGGTGCTCCCTGCAAGGCTAGCTGTCCTTGCTGTCACCGATCATCGGTCCCTCCCGCCCCTCTGGCCCCCCGCTGCCCCCCGCTGTGTCTGAAGCCCGGGAGGAAGGGCCTCGGAGTGCCCTGAGCCAGTGCGCTGCATCGGGGCTCCTGGCCAAGGCTGTAATTGCCAGCCGCTGAAAAATATTAAGCGCCAGGGAAGAAAACCAAGTTCTCTCCGAGGCAGACTTTTCAGAGTTCTCACAGCTTGTAAAAAAAAAAAAAAAAAAAGTAAATAGTTACCCGGTGAGATATTATTTCATGTTGTTGCCATTAGGGTTTGAGTGCTATGCAGAGCGGCGATCATTCAGGCAATCGTGCCCCAGCGTGGACTGAAAACTCCACATTAACCCCACGCAACGAATCCACATGTCTACCTCGCAACCTGACTCAGGCATTTCTTGCCCTGGGTGGTGGATTTTATGTAAATTGAAGTAGTGAAAAAAAACTATAAATATTCAGAATTTCCTAAAGGAGTTACTTGATGGCTTCTGAGGGAGCATTTAAAAAGAAAAAAAAAAAAAAAGACACATTTGACTGGAGGCTGGGGGAGGGAGCGTGTCATTTGGGTGGACTTCTGGAACAGCTCGGGGTCTTCTGGTGGCTGCCAGTGCTGAGACCCTCTGGCTCTAGTCACTGCCTTGACTGTGGTCCTCGGCAGTTACTCCACAGATGCACAGGACCCATCACAGACTTCATTTACCTGGGACCTGCTTTGTGCCAGCCACTAAACAGGTCACGTGCATTGTACTCTTTGGGCCTGCCACCTCTGAGGTGGTGGCCCGCTCTTAACATTTCACACAGGAGGAACCAACGCCAAGGGAGGTGCAATTGCCCAGGACCAGCGCAGCATGGTGGGTCAGAGGCCTGACTCCAAGTGACTGCTCTGCCACTCAGCGGTCACAGGACAACGACTCTGGGTGCGGGCCTACCCTCTCCGTGCCTCACTCTCCTCAGCTGCAAATGGGACCGAGGACAGCGCCTGATGCTGCTCAAGTGCCTGACAGAGAGCTGCCCTTCTTCACCGCTGCTGGGGGCAGCTCCAGCAGCACTTGCCTGTCCTACTATAAAGGTGCTGCTCACTCACATGGCAATCTGAGAAAAGCCTGGCGAGGGGGGGCCCCTTAACCACGCATCGGCCACTTTTCTGCAGGGAGGACATGTGCCGTGCGCCTACGTCTTGCATGGACTTCTCAAGCACACCCCTAGCACAGTGCTCCGTCCACAGCTGGCCCTCAATAAACATGGCCCAACTGGAGGCCGAGCCTCCTTCTCTCCCAGATGACAGGCCATTCCTCTGAAAACTGCCCTTGCTTTAGGGCCCCATTTGGACTCTGTGTACCTTCGTATTTCAACCAAGTGAATGTCAAATACTGATTATAATAATGGTCTAATAGTGTTTTTTTTTTTTCTAATAGTGTTTTAATTAGGCCTCTGGTCTGGCTAAGTATGATTTTCCATTTTCTCTCCTAAGGTGACTGGATGGATCCAGCCAAAGGAGTCCTGCTGCCTAACCAGCACCCCAAAAAGAGAGGTGTCCCTACTCCCTAGCTAGCTGTCTGGTAGCCACTGTTCCTTCTCTCTCTCCTTTCTGCTGCCTCTTTTCCTTCCAAATTCCTAACTGCCTTTGCTCTGCCTCCCCCTCTCCTTTGCTCCCAACTGATCTCCCATTAATCATTCCTAACACACATCTGCTTGGGTCCTATCCTAGAAGGATTTCTTGGCTGGCTCTCGCAGCTGGGCTGGTTACAATAATCAAGGAGTCTTTCATCTTTTACTGTCTCCTAGGTGTCCCCTCTTCCCAGCTCTTCCTCCTCCAAGGTGCCTACAAAGGCCCACTCCTTTCCCGTCTTCTGTTTTCTCTCTGCACAGCAGCCTCCTCAAGGCCAAACTGCCTTGAAGGTTGAAGCAGCCCTGCGGTGGACTTTTAAACACAGTGTTGGCATTGGCAGTGATGTCAGAATGCATACAGGCTGGCATGAGAAGAGCTGGGGGCCAGAGAAGGTGATAGAGACCACCACAATGAAGTAACTGGGGTCACCCTCCCTTCTTGTACCCCTCTTGCTGCAATATGTATGACGTCTCCCAGTCAGGGCACCCCTCTGCATTCCTTTTAAGCTGATTGTATTTAAATTTGGGATTAAATTTGGGGTAGGGAAAGCCAGTGGAATTTCTAAGAGGTCTATACTACTGCCCCCCCAAAACAGCACAGACCCAGGGAGTACATTTAGTTCAGTGTTTGATTGATAGGGCCCGGGAGTGGTGTCTGCTGTCTTGACCAAGCAAGATAAAGGTTCGTGATTGCTATTTGTTATTTCTGTGCTAGTCCTTTCTTTCTCTTTGAAGAACCCCTTTGAAATCACCTATCCCCATCTTGGGTTCTCATTGTTGTCCCTGGGTGCAGATAAATGCGGACAGAGTCAGGGACGGGTACTCCTGAAGCAATATGCCCCAAGCGACAGGCCTGACAATCAGAGTGATGGATTGGGGCTGAGAAAGTGTTACTCCAAGCGTGACAGTGACACCAGCGCGCCTCCACTGGCCACCGAGAGCACGGAGAAGTGTTCTCCCCAGAGGCCGGCGCACAAAAGGACCAGCTTCACCCTCTGAAGATCGGCGGCCCGGGGAACTTTAATGTCAGGACTATGACTATGTAAAATCCCTGCCAAGTACGAAGCTGGCAATGCACACTATCCGAAAGGCGCGGGGTGGGGGGTGGGGGTGGGGGGTAGAGGAGGGTGTTGCTATTTCTAATAAAAACTTTTAATTCCCAAATTTCCCCGGGAAAAGGTAGTAATACGCTTTTCCCCTTGAGAAGAAAAGATGGGGAGGGGGGCGCCTCTCTAAAGTTTGTGTCGACGTACAGCACTTGGAGAGATCTCACCTCCTCTGGAATACTGGCCTATTTAGTGATCCCAGATTCCCCCCAAAATAGCAGCTAGGCGCGGTGCAGTGAGGGAAGTTGATGTCTCTAAAGGGGACAGGATAGGAAACCTGAAACACACCCATACACCGACCCTATAAATCAGTGCGCAGGCACGGCGCGCCAGGCGCGTGCGGGTAGCGCGCACAGCCTGGGGTACCGCGCTTCATCACGACCGTCTCACCCCGGAAGGGAGTCCTCAAACGCGCAGGCTTCGGACAAGGCAGGCTCCAAGTAGTTGGAGCGGCTGAACGCCGCGTCCCGAGAACCGTGGACGCCTCCGAGGCTCGGGCGCTTCCAAGTGAACACACCCGGGAGAATCCAATTCGGGGAAGAGAGCTGGACGGGAGCAGAGCCAGAGCAGAACCCGAGCAGGCCCGGGGCTCGGGAGGCTCGGCCCGCCTCCAGGCGGCCTCCAAGAGAGGACTGGACTCGGGAGTACCGGAGCCAGCGCCGTGCACTCCTAACCCCCCACCCAACTCCAATCCAACCCCCCACCCCACCCCCGACACACTCGGCCGGCGGGTGACCGCCCCCGCCAGCCCCTCCCCACGGTGATGTGAAGGGAGAGTGCAGAGCGAAAGGAAAGCCAGCGGAGAACAGGGAGCGGAGACCAGGGTCGCGAAGAAGTCTCGTCCTCAGTGGGACCCCCGGGCAAGGGCAGCTCCATTGGGGGGAGGGTAGGAGTACAGCGGGTGGTAAAGGCCAAGGCGGCGGCGGCGCGCGGGCAAGGCCCCTTTAAGGTTCACCCCTCCCACCGGCGGCGCCGGCCTCCGCCCGCCGCTCTCCCCGCCCCGGGGTCCCGGCGAGAGCTGCGATTGGGCGGGCGCGGCGATCCCTTTGAAGTGTGGCTGCTGATCGCGGCTATTTGACGTGCGGCTCGCGGAAGGCGAAGGTTTTTGTGTTGCTCGCCGGGGCTAGTGGCGGCGGCGGCGGCGGCGTCGGTGGAGGAGGGGTGGAGGCGCGGCGACTGCTGCACCGCGCTCCACGCTGCGGAGCGAGCCCACCCGCCCCGGGAGCTCGCCTCCTCGGTGCTCCCCCTCCCTCCCCGCCCCCCCAGTGGCGCTGCCTCCTCCAAATGAGCGATTCGCCCGCTGGATCTAACCCAAGGACACCCGAAAGCAGCAGCAGCGGCAGCGGCAGCGGCGGCGGCGGGAAGAGGCCGGCGGTGCCGGCGGCCGTGTCCCTCTTGCCCCCGGCGGACCCCCTGCGCCAGGCGAATCGGCTCCCTATCAGGGTCCTGAAGATGCTGAGCGCTCACACCGGCCACCTCCTGCACCCGGAGTACCTGCAGCCGCTGTCCTCCACTCCCGTCAGCCCCATTGAGGTCAGTCTCCCGGTCGCTGCCCGCCCAGCGCCGTCCCCATTCCGCCCACCACTGCCGGGCCTACGGCCCTACTCCCTACGCCCCTGGGCTCTGTGCGACACTCTGGTCCGGCCACGCTGTCGGACTGGGTGAGGAGAGACAGAACAGCGATCAGAGCCCATCCGGCTCTCCCCAGGCTTCTCCATGGAAGGTTCCCCTTCCACGCTCTCCCTTGGTATTTTCTCTCGGATTGGGTTTGCTCTTGGAGTCATCACTGGGTCCATTACTTTTCCTGGGCACCCTGTTTCCAGGCCTCTCTCCCGGGGTCTTCCCGCCTCCTCCACCACCCACCACCACCTGTGTTTGTTCGCTTCGAAGCTCGGATCGCCCCCGCCCCACTCCGCCCCTGTCCCCGTCCGGTTAGAGCGCTCGACGCCCAGGCACTCCCTATCCCAGGTCTTTCTTCCTCCCACTTCCCTGGGTGCCCTCCCCGGGAGGGAGGGGCTACCAAGCGAGCGCCAACCGCAGCCCCGGCTTTAGAACGCGGTTCTCCCTGCTCCTGCCCCGCGGCGCTTCCGCCAGAAACCCGTCCCAAGCGAAGTTCCCAAACTGAAGGACTAAGTTTTTCCCTGGGCATAGGAAAGGCGGCGAGTCACAGTCCCTTCCCCAGCCCGGACTGCAGAGAAGCCACCTTCTCCCGCTGTAGCCTTCGATGGACTACTTCCACTACCCCAGTGCCCCGCGCCTGTAGCGCACTCCGGACCCCACCCACGCACGGGCAGGGTGAGCGCAGTTCCGCCCAGCTGCCCCGGCTGGGTGCGCGCTCTCAGACCCTCTCCCAAGGCCTTCCGTTGCGCCGCCGCCGCCCGTGCTTTCCGCACCCACCCAGATCCCCCCGCTTGCTCCGTCTGTCTCCTAGCCTCACCCCTTGTCCCTCCCTTTGCCACTGTCTCCCACAGCTGGACGCCAAGAAAAGTCCATTGGCGCTGCTGGCCCAGACTTGCTCGCAGATCGGCAAGCCGGACCCACCGCCCTCGTCCAAACTCAACTCGGTAGCGGCGGCGGCCAACGGGCTGGGAGCGGAGAAGGACCCTGGCCGCTCCACCTCCGGTGCCACCTCTGCGTCCGCTGCGCTCAAGCAGCTGGGGGACTCCCCGGCTGAGGACAAGTCCAGCTTCAAACCCTACTCCAAGGGCTCCGGCGGCGACTCCCGTAAAGACAGCGGCTCCGCCTCGGTATCCTCCACCTCCTCCGCATCCTCCTTGTCCCCGGGAGACAAGGCGGGCTTCAGGGTCCCCAGCGCCGCCTGCACGCCCTTTCCCCCGCATGGAGCGCCAGTCTCCGCGTCGTCGTCCTCCTCCTCGCCGGGAGGCTCCAGGGGCGGCTCCCCGCACCACTCTGACTGCAAGAACGGCGGGGGTGGCAGCGGGGAGCTGGACAAGAAAGACCAGGAGCCCAAGCTCAGCCCAGAGGCTGCGGCCGTGAGCCGCGGGAGCAGTGGGGAGCCTGGCGCGCACGGCGGCGGTGCCGAAGCCGGAGCTTCCGGACGCAAGTCGGAGCCGCCCTCTGCGCTAGTGGGGGCCGGCCACGTGGCGCCGGTGTCACCCTACAAACCGGGCCACTCGGTGTTCCCGCTGCCACCCTCCAGTATCGGCTACCACGGCTCCATCGTGGGCGCCTACGCCGGCTACCCTTCTCAGTTCGTGCCTGGCCTGGATCCTAGCAAGTCTGGCCTCGTGGGAGGCCAGCTGTCGGGGGGCCTGGGCCTGCCACCGGGCAAGCCCCCCAGCTCCAGCCCGCTCACAGGAGCCTCGCCGCCCTCGTTCCTACAGGGATTATGCCGCGACCCCTACTGCCTGGGAGGTTACCACAGCGCCTCGCACCTCGGCGGCTCCAGCTGCTCCACTTGCAGCGCCCACGACCCGGCCGGGCCCAGCCTGAAGGCCGGAGGCTACCCACTGGTGTACCCCGGGCACCCCCTGCAGCCCGCCGCGCTCTCCTCCAGCGCCGCACAGGCCGCGCTCCCAGGCCACCCGCTCTACACTTACGGCTTCATGCTGCAGAACGAGCCGCTGCCGCACAGCTGCAACTGGGTGGCGGCCAGCGGGCCCTGCGACAAGCGCTTTGCCACCTCGGAGGAGCTGCTCAGCCACCTACGGACTCATACGGCCCTGCCGGGCGCCGAGAAACTTCTAGCCGCCTATCCCGGGGCCTCGGGCCTGGGCAGCGCCGCCGCAGCTGCAGCCGCGGCCTCCTGCCATCTGCACCTCCCTCCGCCCACCGCCCCGGGCAGCCCCGGGTCGCTGTCATTGCGGAGTCCACATACTTTGGGGCTAAGCCGGTACCACCCCTATGGCAAGAGCCACTTATCCACAGCTGGGGGCCTAGCCGTGCCATCCCTGCCCACAGCCGGACCTTACTACTCACCATACGCGCTGTACGGACAGAGACTAGCCTCAGCCTCCGCGCTCGGATACCAGTAACTACAGCTCGTCCACCCGCCGCCCCAACCCTCCTCTCCCCCAGCCCCCCTCAGCCTCCCTTCCCCCAGCCGCCTGGCCTCGCCGCAACCTCCACTACTGCTTGTCCCTGCCGGCTTCCCCGCCCCAGACCCTCCCCACCGGACTGTGTATTTATTTACTATAATGTTAGCTTACAAGCTGGGAATTGAAAGTGCATTAACGGCCCACACGAGTCGATGGTATGCAAAAAGTCTGTGTTCCCCCCAAATAATAATATTAATCACAAATAACTACATGTTCCCCAACCCCTCTTCCTTTCTTTATTTTTTCTTTTTATTAGATATCAGTTTAAATCTCTTTTTGTTTGCTTTTTTTTTATTGGTTTGGTTTTAAGGGAAGAGGGCGAGTTGGGCAGTTCTGGGGTTCTTTGTTTTATTCTCCCTTCCTGGGGAGTTTCTTGCATGCTTCTTTACCGTTAAAATTACATTATTAAAATTACATTTCCCCCTTCTGGTTTCCCCTTTCCCCTTCATTCCCTCTTGTTTCCTTCTGTTTGAGGTTCTGTTTTGTTTTGTTTTTTTCCTTTGTACGAGTAACAAGATTTTTTTTTTTTTATTGCATTTGGGGGGGTGCAAGGAGGGGCCTTGGTAGCAGGTGGTCTTGCCTCTCTTGACCTGGAAATCTGCTCTGTGACTCCTCCCCTGCAACACTCTCCTCCTAGGGTCCTTGGTCTGTGCCCTGGCCCCCCAAATTAGAGCCTTGCTCCCCTCCCTTGTTGCTCTGAACACGGAGAGCCCTACGAGAGGAGCCTGAGTAGCCTCAGACAGAGCCCTTCTACTTCCAGACTCTTCCGGTCCCTCAAACACCCGGTGATCACGCTGCCCACTGGTGGGGGGCTGTAAGGGCCCTCCTTAATTCAATTATAAGTCCTAGAAGGCCCTACTGGGGTGAAACTTTGCTCTTTATATTTTGCGAAGTGCTTTTTATAGTCACTGTTTTTCTCTTCTTTATTGGGGCAGTGGTCCCTCTGGCGGCGGGGGGTGGCGTCAGTGATCCTTGCTAGATCCCTCCAAAGCAGACCAGTGGCAATTATCAGTGGGCAGTATAACCTTTTAGCTCCCTCGGTGGAAGGGTGGGGAGTCAGGGAGCACACAGATCATGGCAGCCTCCCAGACCTGACCCAACAGAGTCCCCAGAGTTGGCCATGGGCTTCCGTGGGCTCGCTCCCTCAGGGACGGACTGAAAACTGGGGCCCTGGGTCTACCCACACCGTCCCTCTCCCTGGTCTTAAGCAGCAGCGTGGGGGCTGCGGGGCCTGTTTGGGATGAATAGAGCTCTCCCTTGGTAAGACTTATTTTGTTAATAAATGAAATACTTGGCTATATTCACACCGTGGTGTGCTTCTCTCTTGCCTCACCCCGCCACCCCACTTGCAGACACCGAAGCAGATGCCCTTCTTGTATCCTTGTTTAAAATACCTTACGGTTTCCTGCTCAGATTTCCGTTCAGGGACGAGTTTAAAGCCTTTCTTCAAGAAGGGGGAGAAAGAAACCAAAACTTCTGCCAACGAATTACAAATAATGTGAAACCGCCTTTATTTTCTCCACTTCGTGATTTAGCTCCCAGCCATACTTAAAAGACCTTGATATCTCCTGGGGACAGGGTGGAGGGAGTGTGTGAATGTGGATTTTCCTCTGGGCCTAGATTCGAGGTACAAGGGGCTGAGAAGGGAACCAGGATCCAGAGCTCAGACTTTGGCAGCACGATCCCAGAGTCCTGCGGGTGAGCAAAGACGGTGTGCCTCTGGCGCCACCTGGTGGCAAAAAGACGAGCGACTGGCGCCAGCCTCGAGGGCACCTTGCGCGCTTCCCACTCTACGAGGAAAAGCGGAGGATGTCCTCTTTCCTGACACTATGTACCTGAAACCAAAGGGTAACCTCACCTGCTGAAATGGGTGCTTCGCAACGCTTGGAGGCTCCCCAAGGCCAGCGCTGGGTTCTTTGCTCCAGTCATCTGTGCTCCCAGAGACTTCTGTGAACCGGGTTTGGGTTTTGCTGAGAAGGCGCGGCTGTCACTTGGGACCTTGAAGCCACTCTGGGTTCCTGTTTTAAAGAGCTTGCACGACTGCCACTGGTTTCTGCATCCTCGGGCAGGCGAAGATGGGGTGGCATTTACAGGGATGGTGGGACGAGGGCCAGGGCACCTTCCCACTGCACGAGGAGACCCTGAGGCCGGAGCTGCGTCCTCCTGGGGCCACCTGGCTCCTGGAGCGGGGAGCGGGATGGGGGGCGCCCGCCGAGACCGGCCCCGCACAGGGCCCCGCCGCGGGACTCCGGATGCCATCTCGCTCGGGGCGCACCCGACCTGGGCGCGTGGGCTCGGCCTCCTGCGCCCAGGACGCGCGGGGCCACCTATTGGGGACACTTCCGACAGGCCTGCCTCGCCCCCTCCTGGCCGCACTCCGCGTAGGCGCTGCGCAGCTTCGGGGCTTGTCGCCGTAGGTGCTGGTTCGCTTCGCTTTTTCCGAGGAATGCGACGTGTTGGGCAGTTGTGTGCTCCCCCAGCTGCGTGCTCCCGAAACGTGCGTAGACTGGAGGGCAAATGCGGAAGGGGCGTACGGGGTGCTCTCTCTCCCCGCGCTGTTCCAGCCGGCCCCAGCCTCCGCTAGGGAAAGGCAGCGTGGGGCCTCGGCCTCACCCGGAGTCCTCCCCTCCGGACTTGACAGAACCTCACCTTAAGATGTTTCGGGGAGCCTTTGGGTTTGGGGGTTTAGGGAAGGATGCCCCTGTATCTTTGTTTCTGGGCCAATTCCTTCACTAGTGAAGAGAACCGGGCTTCTGCAGATACTGTCAGTGCTGGCCACCCTAAGACCCTGTGCGTGTCCGTGGGGAAGGGACCGGGGCATCACTTCGCGTGGGAGTGGGGGGATGGGGTGGGAGGGTGCTGAGTCAGAGAGAGGCTGAATGGGCTGGAGAGGTCGCCCGAGACCAGCTCAGGATCTTCCTGAGAATTGGCCCAAATCTTTAGAAGACATACAATGTAACAACTCGCTTTAATTTTTCTCTTTCTCTGTTATTTTCTTTGTCGTTGGTTATTTCTTTCACACTTTCAAGACTCCCTCTTGCCTTCAGTATTTATTTTTAACGCTTTCTGAACCTGCTGGAACCTGCTCCCTCTGCAGGAGCACTTGCAACTTATCTCTTTCTCAAACTTGATGGTCTTCAGACCTCCTAACCTAAGGACCACGGGGCTCCTCTTGGAAGAGACTCGGTATTTCCAATAGCAAACTGTCCATGCAGCAAAAGCAGCTTTTCTGTAGCTGCTTGGCTTACGAGAGGTTTGAAAAGGCAGGTTAGAAACTCTCTAGACAATTGCGTTTTTCCCAGAAAATGTATTCGCAGCCTCTGCAGACCTGGAAGGTTGCCCCCAGGTACCACCGTGACACCAAGGGGCAGGCATTATAGTCTGGAGTGTCCCAGTTCTCACCATAAACAGTGACACTCCTAACCAGTGCGGCTGTTTTAATTAGCTGGTGGGGAGTTTGTTGCTTTCGGTAGCTAACTTCTAAAGAAAGTAGCCGTTTTAATGGAGAGAATACTCCCCCACCAACTGCTCATTTGCAGAACCAATTCATCCTGCAGCGCTCTTCTTTGGGAATTACCTCCACCTTCTAGTTCTCTACCTCCTCCTCACCCCAGCCCTGCTCCCCTCTCTTCCTCCTGACCTCTCCCAGGCGCCAGAAATGGGGCCTGTGTTCCCAAGGCAGCAGGAAGTGTGGAAGCCACAGAGCTGGAACTGGAGACACTGGACGTTCCTGGCTCCAGGTCCTGTTTTCACACCTCTTGCTTGGTTATTTTTGTGGCCTCCTGGGCAGCAGTGGGAAGGAAGGGAGGAGGAGAGAGAGGGGAAAGACATGCTCCGATACAGGTTAGACACATGCAGAATTGCCTGGTGTTAAGCTTTTAACTTCCCCGTCATCCCCCACACAAACCCACTCTTAAGAAATCTGCAGCCCCAGGGGGACGTGTGGGGCCATTCACCATCTTTAGGCCACCATAGCCGCCCTGCCCTGCCCAGCATCCCAATGAACTAACTCCTCCCTGATGTATGTCTGGGTTACCGTGGCATTCGTCTTACAATAATCCTTTGGCTCTGCGCTTTATTAATCATTCTGTAGGGGAAGCTGCACTCCAGTTTTCTATTTGATTTGATTTCATTCATCCTGTCTCTTTGTAAAATAGATGGTTGAGTGCATCCGATAATGTATGGTTTAATTTGGAGCACTATGGGTTTGAATTACCATTTTCATAATGTGCTGTGCATTAATGTGTTACATCATTTATAAAGAGGAATGTGCTGGGTTTCAAACTTTCTCCTGAAAGCCAAAGTCACCTAAAGGAAACAAAGCCAAAATCACACCGACCCATCTTCTTACCTCACTGCCAGAGGAACTCCTGCCTCCCCCGCCCGGGGAGATCTGCCACTGCTCATAAAACCCAATATGAGGCTTTTGTGTCCACATAATGCAGGTGGGTGTCAGGGTTGGGGGGGTGGGACTTGCACATGGCTGCCCGGGAGCCATCAACGGCAGTACAAAGCTTCCCCTCATTATTGCATAACAACAGCTTTGCAGCCAGCCCCGTTTGGGGAGACCTCCAGTGGACGGGTTCTCCGTGGACCCTAATCACAGCACTCCCTCCCCGATGGCTGTAATAACACCAGCTGTCTGTTACTCAAACTCTGACTGAGGAGGAAAAAGCACTGATTATCCAAATACAGTCATTAAAGGGGAAATGTGTTTTTAGGACTGTCAGAGTGATTAATGAGGGCTAGCCGTCTTTGCAAATGCACTTGTTTAGTCTAACTGGCAGCTTCTATTTTCCTATTGATTTATTGCAGCCGTTGCCGGGCCTTGGTGTGTGCGAAGTCAGGGCACTTCACAACTGCGCCCTGTTTAAACAGGAAAAGCATGCACCATTTTGTCCGGGAGGGAGGGAGCAGCCCAAAAGTCTCTCCCTTCAGTTCAGTCTCCAGAGGCCCGGACCGACAAAGACGACATTAAAAACCTGCAGCCCAGAGAGGGAAGGAAATGGCCTCCCTTCGGTCGTCCCCAGTCACTCCGTTCCAAGGTCAGTGGAGACGCACCGTGGCGCCTGGACAAAGCCTGCCCTATTGTAACACTCAGCATGCCCACATTTCCCCCTCCAGCCTCCCCAAACCACCTGTCAGCCCCTGAGTCCAAGTGCAGGAAAGGCACCCAGCAGAGGGGGAGGCAGGGGAGGGGGCTGATGGGGCAAAGCCAGGCAACAAGAGAGAACAGAAGCAACCCCATGGTCCAGGGGTGCCAACAGGTCAGAGGCTGTGCAGGAAATGGAGTGAGCCTGATGGCTGGACCACAAGAGTGATAGCTACTTCTTTCCACTTGCAGTTTACGTTTTCACGAATGATGTCTCTAATGACCACAGGAGAGAAATGGCAGCTTGGATATGGAGTCCCAGTTTGAGGATTCTACTTCCGGGCAGTCAGTCATCCCAGCAGACAGCACGCACAGAGTTCCTGTTACGTGCCCAGCACAGTGCTGGATGCCGTGAGACACCGACAAAATTCCTGCCCATTTTTCTTGGGGGAAGACAAGACAGACCCACGAGACAAGGAGAAGAGAGCATTATGTATAACTGCATTTATGCTGATCTAATACAGTGCTAAATCATCCTGTGCAGACAGTGGAGACCGGGGCAGGAGCTAATAAGGTGCTAATGGTGCAGCTCAGATGGCCCCGCTGCAGGAGCTGAGGGGGCGGTTACTGGGGCTGACGTTGGGGACCATCCCACGGGAGCGCCCATCTGTTGGGAGGCACCCCAATTCCTCCTACGCTGGAAAGATGGATGAGGCCTTCATTCCACAGCGGTGAGAAGGCTGGAACTTGAGTCCCTGAGCTGGTAATTTCCATTTCTAAAGCAGACCAAGGAGCGGACTTCACGCATGCTGTAAACAACGGGGCTGAATTTTCCTCCACCTGTGCGCTTCCTCACAGCCTTCCAGGCGTGGGAATGCTTGCTACGTCTTCCTCCGGCAAGGGCCTTTCCAAGTTGTCCCGGGGCGGTGGCAGATCACCTGCATGATTAACACTTCCTACAACAGAAAAAGCTGTCCATGAGCCTGGATCACAGATAAACGGTTCAGTTTTAAGGAGAACTTTCTCGGAAGAGAAAAGGAGTTGAACCTGCTGGCTGAGAAAAAAAATGAAGTGGCCATATTTTACAAACTTTGAACTGGAGACCAATGGTCTAAGTACTTGGATGAACTTCAGAACTGTCCCAGAAAGTCCAGAAAGTCCGATCATTGTACACATGAAAGAGTCAGGAAACCTGGATGTTTTCTGAAACACTGCAGTGTGACCTTGAGCAAGTCACTTAATCTCTCTGAGTCTCTTTCTGAAATGAAGGCATTGGGCCCTGTACTCTTGAAGCCCTTTAACTGGAGCATTCTATGAATATATAAAAGGTTTAAAGAGGGAAGCATAAGTGTGGTCAGGGCTGGTTAGAATGCTCCAACACTGGCCCCAATCACATACAATTCTAAAGGTCCTATCAGGACAGCAAGTGCGAAAGAGCCCAAAACGAAACCTCCTGATTTCACCTGAATCGTGGAGGGCGGGTGGAGCACACGCAAGAAGTAATACAGACTTGTCGCCCAGAGAGCTGGCTTCAACCGAAAATGAATTATTAATTGTTTTAATTCGATGAAATGCTGAGTCTAGGGTGATTCAAGTATTTCAGAGACTGTGTGGGTGCTTAAGTGGGTCAGACATAATTATTAAAAATATTGTTGAGAACCCTGTGAGGTTAAACCAAGGTCTACAAAAAGAGTCCCATTTTTCATAGCCTTACAGCCAAAGGCTTTTGGAAAATAGGACTGGCGAGGAAAGAAATGAAAAGCAGATAAAAGTCCGAGCATGGTGGGGGACCTCTGCTCTAAGTGGGCAGCAGGTATCTCCACAGCTCTTTGGAACATATAAAATGATCCTTCTGGAGTTTAAATCAGAGCCAGATTTTAGAACGGAAGCAATTATTGGGAAAATGTCATTGCACGTTTCCCCGCGTCCCGTTTGCTCTCCTGGGTGTGTATGTATGTGGATGTGCACATGTGTGTGCGTGATGTGTCGTGTATGGGTTTGTATGCAGTCCGTTAAGGAAACAGTGCGACTGTGCGTTTCCTTCTTACTTCTGACAACTCTGAATACATGCACCACCAACTCATACACAGAAATGATAGGCCGGGCCCACCGCAGGGCAGCTCAGGAAGCATCAGTTTGTGTGTGCCATGGCATTTTGTACTTACAACAAACTTCCAGTTCCTGCTAATGAGCAAAGAGAAATTTGGAGAGTTTAAATAAATTGTCCAAGATCTCACAGTTAAAGAGCTGTGGAGCCAGGATTCTAACACAGTTCTGACTAGAAAACCCTTTGCACTAAGCCAGTAGCTTCAGACTTTGTATCTAGATGGGACTGGATGCTACAGATGGATTGAGTTGGAGGAACTGTCCCATCAAAACCTTTTGGCCAATGTTCCTGCAGGTGTTGGGACCATGCTAGACACCATGCAATTCCAACTACATTGGCCCTGCCCCTCGCTTCCAAGAGCTGGGATGCTGCTCAATGCCGTGGGTGTGCTCATTCGGTGAGCATTACAGAGTGCCCACTACATACTAGGTACCGGGGATTGAAAAGATGGGAGGCACTGGCCTTGCCTCAAAGAGCTACGGTCTGCTAGGAAATAGATGTGCAAGCTAATTAAGATATGATGGTCTAAGAGCTCTAGTAATGCTGTTGCCATAGTCAGTACAGGCTAGATTATGCTGTGGTAACAGATTAATGCCAAAATCTCAGGGGCTGAGCACAATAAAAGCTCAGTTTTTGCTTACGCTACATCTCCATCATGGATTGACAGGGCTCTCTGTGTCCGTCAGGGTGTGACTGGAGGAGCAGAAGGAGTCACAGAGTAGGGCCTTTATCTTCCACAGCTGTGGCAGCTCGCTAAGCCAGCCGGAAGCCGGTGGCGCAGGCAGGCAGGCAGGCAGGCGGGGAAGGTCCCAGGCACGTTGAAACTCTGCTGGCATGAGCCATGTGGAGTTCCTGTGCACAGGGAAGGCCTAAGCCCTCTTTTAAGGGGCTCACCTGAGGAGGTGAGGCCCAACCCAGATAATCTGCCTTTTGAGCCACTTACATTCAACTGACCAAGGTTTCCGTCACATCTGCGACTTTCCTTCCCAGAAGCAGCTAGATCCGTGTTTGACTAAATAACCGAAGACTCTCGTTCCGTCTAACCAGGGTGACGCGCCAGAGAGCATCGCGGTGTTGAACGGAACTAAGGAGGCCCGCTGCCTGCAGAGGGACACCCCCAACGGTGGAGGGGGCGGGCTGGAGGGTCTTGCGTGGATAATCACCTCTTTCGGGCCAGAAGGACACGTCACCTCTGCCCACACTCCTCCGGCCCAGAACCAGTCACGTGGCCCCTCTTAATGGCAAAGGTAGGGCACGGACCCTTCCTTGTGCCCAGAAGGAGATGGGGCTGCGAGGGAGTCTGAACACTGTCACGGGCTCCGTCCTCGTGGTGCATGGAGGGAAACGGAGTCTGCAGGACAATGCAGGCACAGAGTCGGCCCAGGGCCACACGGTGAGGCAGGCAGACACCAGGCTAAGAACTCACCGGTCCCCCTCTCCAGCTCCCCTCACGCCTTCCAGAACAGAGGCGCCTCCCAAACGCATGGAGTCCCGGAGCCCCGTCTGCCTGGATAAAGTTGACATTTGAAATCGTCAGAATCAGGTGCCTCTGGGGACGGAATGCTCCAGCCAGACAAGGCTGGCCTCTCCCCAGTTAGGACCGACCCCTCAGGGCTGCAGGACTCCGAAGTTCACGGCCACGTGGGACTTCTGCGTCCCTGGAGGTCCTGAGCGCTCGGCCGGCGGCTCACGAAGAATCACCTGTTTGAGCACTGAGGCAGCCCCTGGGCAGCCCCTCCTTACGACAAGGGCAGGGGCCTTCCGGGGGTGCACGTTGGCAGTACTTCCATCTACGAAACTTTACAAAGCTAAGGACTGAGTCGAGGTGGTAATGATCAGTGGCCACTGCCAAACAAGTGCCGTCAACAATACGTGCTCTAAATGGAAATGAAAAGGATCTGGGCGACAGGGACCGGGCATGGCCTTTCCCCCTCCAACATTTCCTGAGTGCTTGCTGTGTGCCAGGCACGGTGCTAAGCTCTTTCCATGTAAGATGCATTTGATCCTGGCAGCAACCTGCTGCGGTGAGTCCGTCACTGAATGCAGTGTTCCCACCGTCACACCTGTAAGCAGTAGAGGCAAGATCCCTACCAAGTCTAGCTGATTCCAAAATCCCACACTCCTGCCACCAGAGCCACCACGTACTGTTGCGTGCATGGTGCCCCCCATGAGGGCATCTGGCCAGAGGGGCAAGTGGGGGCCCACGGCCACCCAGGATCCCTGGCCTGGGCGGCTTTGGCCTGGAAGTGGGCAGAGTCTTGCTGACCTCTGACTCTCTCCTCTGAAGACCACAGGCCAGGAAGGAACCTTAAATCACCCCAGGTGACCACCTCCCGATGGTCACGACTAAGCCTTGAATGCGTGTGCCTGCGGGAATGTTTCCTGGGGCCCTACTGTGTGCGCGCAATGCCATCAGAGGACACAAGGCGCGTGAAGACGTGACCCTCGCCTCAAACTTACAATCCAGTAGGGGAAACAGGACACACACCTACTAACGTAAAATAAGGGATGGCTCTCACCAGCGACGAGGACCCGTGAAAGCAGCTGGGTGTTGAGAATGCCCTGGGAGCCGGAGGGGCTCACGGGTGCGCGCGGCTCCCGGGGGAGGACAGCGAGGACTCCCAGGCCAGCAGGGCAGCCGAGCAAAGCCCGCAGCCGGACTGTGCGAGGTGTGCGGGGGACCTCCCTCCAGCCCA
This sequence comes from Lyroderma lyra, assembly GCA_004026885.1. Taxonomy (NCBI): domain Eukaryota; kingdom Metazoa; phylum Chordata; class Mammalia; order Chiroptera; family Megadermatidae; genus Lyroderma; species Lyroderma lyra. The sequence continues at coordinate 146,844 of PVJL010002647.1, forward strand.
CGCCCACCGGCTCCTGTATGCAGGGAGTTCAAAGGCCCCTGCGAGTGTAACTTAAGGGAGTCAGTGCTTCGCAGCCACCAGCAGAGGTGCGGCCACCCAGAAGCCTAGTCAATGGCGGGTGGCAGACGCAGTGCAGTTCGGCACAGCGAAGGGGCTGCAGCCAGAGGGAAGGGAGGCTCTGTGCAGAGCTCGGCCTGGGCTCGGAGCCGAAGCTCGCATCCCACCTGCCGGCCGTCTCTCCTGGTCACGGCCACCCACCCGGGGCTCTTCCCGGCTCCAGTCACAGCTTTCGGGCCCGAAGCACAGTGAGGCGCTCCAAGCCTCCCAAAGGTGACGCTGGCACGTGGGGTCTTCACGCCCGTCCCCTTCCGGATGCCCACCTGCCCCCCACGACCCCACTCCCTTCGCCGGGAGTGTTGGAGGAGGGAATGTTCTCAGGGAGCATCCTCTGCTCCGCGTGCTTCTAACCAGCACCCTGCCCTCCGTCCCCCCCAAAGCCGGTCCTCCCCCCAACACATGCACACACTCTGTCCCTCTCCCCCTCACCTCCCTTCCCTCCCCCACCCCTTCCCCTCCATTTGTTTCAATGAACAGCCCCTTTTATCTATTCTGTAGGTACAAATGAAGCTGTCAAATTTGATCAGGCGCTTGATATGACAGGCTGTGGGAGTCAGGACCCCTCGAACAGAGTGGGCCTTGTCTGTCACAGCCTGCCTGACACTTCCCATAATGCCCAGACTGATGAGATTCTGAGTAAGGCCCAGCACATTTTCAACTCTATTTTGGGTGAAAACCCTTCTTGAAAGATCTTGAAAAGAGCTGGCAGTTCAGCCGCCCGGATGATTAATGAGGGTTGGCTCCACTGGGTGGATTTCTCCTGGTGCCAACAGCCGCCCTCCCAACAGGCTAGAGCGTGTTGCCGTTGACTCCCCCCCAGCACTTCCCCCTCACAGCAGCACCCCCATGGAAACCGTTCCCACCAGCCCCTGGCCGGCCCCCGGCCCCCGCCCCCGCCACCCCTCACCTCTGCTCAGACGTCACACAGGAGCAGCCGCGCATATGGAAGACGTTAGGCGGCACAGCTCAGCGAGGCCTGGTTTGCCTGCGCAGGGCCTGCTGCACCGCTTTGCAGCTTTGAGGGGTGCAGAGGGTGGGCTGGGGGGGACTGAAGAGGAGAGTAACCCGAGTGCTTTCTGGGTACCGCGTCACACACCCCAGTAGCCAGGGGTAGGGCTCTCTGCTCTTTCTCCGTGGACCTCAGGAGCTGGGGGACAGAAGCCATGGGGTGTCTAATGCCCCAAGAGATAAAGAAGTAAAGTCCTTGTCATTCTCTTAGTTCACAGTGCTTCTCAGAGGGGACAAGGTTTGAAGCAAGACAATTCTTTACAGGGCAGGACCCGCCTTGGTCTCAAGATCCTACCTGTTTATTTATAGCGCCCCCCACCCAATATGGAGACAACCGAACAGATCCCTTACAATCCCGAGCCCCCCCTCCCCGGGGTGGTAGCAGCCCTGCTTGAGAACTACTATTAGGGTGACGAGGCTCCCTGCCCACTTCTCTGCTTCGCTCAGCTCTCACTTACACCCCTCAGGCCCACTCAGCCCGGAGCGCACCTCGACTAAGGAGACAGGAGGCGGGGAGCGTGCTGCCCCACCCACCCGGGCGGACTTTTCTCCTCTGATGCCTGCCTCGAACCAACCTGCTCTAAACTCCACGTGCTCCCCTTCGGTTCTGCTTTCCCGTTTTCCCCAGTGGATTAGGGCTTATCCATGCTTCAGGGAAAATAATGGTGCCCAGAACTTCTTTGGGGTTCCCAATGTCAGAATCAATCAAGAGTGGGCCAGTAGAAGGTAGTTGGGGTCAGAAACATGCTGTTTCTTTTTAGAACAGCCAGAGATTGCTTTTTCAAGCCAGGCTCTAAGGTCTGAGGAGTCTGTGAAAGGAGAGTCTGGGTCCCCGTCACCAGGGCCATCGCCCAGGACATTCCATGGGGCCAGGCCATGAGGAGGGTTCCCAGGAACACCGAGCCGTATCCACTCTCCTCACTCTTCATTTCCTTCTTTTCCTTCTGCAAGTTCACCTACTGCCAGGCCACTGGGTAAATGCCCAGTCAGCTCTGAGGTTCTCTGGCCCCGACAGAGCCCGGACCATCGGTGCAGGCATCCAGTACCATCCATGGAGCATCTACTTGGGGCTAGCCTCTGGGCGTACGACCGTGAGCAAAAAAATGCGGTTTCTGTCTTCCCGGAACTTACAGACCAATAAGGAGGAAAACGCTAAATAAACCAATGGATAATTGTAAGTTGGGATAGCAGCAACAAAGGAAAAGCAAGTGTTCTGGTGCATACACAAAGGGGGTACCAAGGAATCCTGGGTCAGAACTGGGGTCAGGGAGCGCCTCTGTGGGAACATGACCTTGACGCTGAGCCCGGAGGCGAACTGGTTAGCCGGGTGATGGGGGAAGAGTGTCCCGGGCAGAGAAAATCCGCACCGAACGCCAGCTCAGCTCCCCGTGGGGAGGGCACTGTCCCTTGCAGCTGTGTCTGCAGGGAAGGACACAAACTCAGCAAGCTAACTTCCTAACCAACACTGGAAAAACGTGTGTCTTACTCTTGGGAACCATAGGCCTCCACGGTAGGCTGACCAGACGTCCCATTTTAAACGGGACAGAAAACAACAGTCCTGGCCCATTTCAGATGGGACGCACGGTCAGCCTACGGACCCCCTGAATGTGGCCCAGTGAGACCAGGCTGGCCGCACATCCCGTTTGAAACAGGCCAGGACCGTTGTTTTCTGTCCCGTTTCAAGTGGGACGTGTGCTCGGCCTACTTCATCGGCTCCCCGTTGTCTAATGAAGGCCACATCCTCACCTGAGCGTTGAAATTGCCCACTGAATGGCCCCACACACCTGCCCTACAGAACCCTCCACAGGAGCCAAGCACGACAACTCGCTCTTTCCTAGACATCAAGTTCTTGCATCAAGTTGTTCCTTCTTCTTAAAGAGCCTTCCCCACACTGCCCACAAGTTCACTGGTCTCATTGTCACCCCAGCCAGCTGTGGTTCCCTGCTCTGAGTCCCTTGGGCCCCATATTTTTGTCTCATTCACAGTCCTACTCCCTATGAGGACCCCTCATTGCCCCCTGCACTGGACCATAATTTCCTTAAAGGCAAGTAGGCTGTTTTATTGATCCCTGTGTCGCTGGTGTGCCTAGGACGGTGCCAGGCACATAGTGGACAATCAATCAATGCTTACTGAATTCCATTTCACTGGGAAACAGCTAACAGGCTTAAACATTTGTCAGCATCTTTGACCAGAAGTTACTAGTTGGATGAGAGAAAAGACCTGAGGGGGAGGGGGTGTAAAGCTCCAAGGAGGGACAAGCTAGAGCAATCAGGAGAGAGAGTATGTCCGCCTCCCCCGGCGGCCCAGTGACCAGCTGCTCCAGAAGCCTTTCCTTCTGTCATCAGCCCCACCCCATGCACAGATAGGAAGGGGGACCTGAGGGCACAAGCTGTCCCTCTGAAGACCCTGGCTAGAGCGGCAAACCCTAGAGGCCCGCAGAGGAGACACCCCTGGGGTCTGGGCAGTCGGCGGCCTCCATCCCTGACCAACCCGCCCTGGGCCCTGAAACTCCCCCAACTCCACTCGTTCCTTGGAGCTGAGGAACAACATCCCAAAAAAAAGAAGCATGAAAATGTCCTTGTGAAAGGGGTAGAGGGAGAAGATACCCCTCTTCCTCCAGCGGTGCTCACCAAACCTGTCTGGGCACAGCCGGAAGCACCCAGGTAGACAGCAAGCAAGCAGAGTCTGCAGGGAACGAGACATGAAGTCAGGAAGGTTCTGGAACATGACCATTTCCCAGGAAAGGCAGCTCCGGAGTCAGTGCCCCCCGGGAGAGGCTGGCAGCCAGGCAGCACACGCACCAAGCATGCAGAGCAAGAGCACTTCGCTCCACACGGCGGCCCAGCCACAGTATAGACGCCCTATTGGATCCTGACCTCGCCCACTGAAAGCCACCAAGAGGCAGCGACCTTGACCCGTGTCACTGCTGTATCCATAGTGTCCAGTCCGTGCCTGGTCAGCAGCAGGCTCTCCAGAGACATTTCCTGAATAAACGGGTGATGAATAGGGCTGGGGCAAGGAGCTGAGAACGGATACCCCTCCATTCTGCAAGGGGACCCAGACGACCTGCGGGAACTCAGGCCCGAGTGGCTGGGAGCCATCCCTGCAACGAGTCAAGTCCCCCCGCCCAGCAGACGGAGGTCCACACCTGAGCCACTGGGGAAGGACACACTTGACCAACTTACCCCACCAGCTTTTGGCACAGAACCAAGCTCCCTGCTGTCTTTCACCATTTCTTCAGGGAGAAAAAGAATTTTCCTGGCCACTGGGCCAGAATGTAAAAACAAGCCTTCATAAAGCAGGCCTGAGAGGGGAAGAGGAGGCCAAAAACAATATGCTCCTCTCCCCCCTGTTTTTTTAGGACCTCAACTCCTTTGCCCGGCGAGGAGGAGGAGGAGGAGAGGGGAGCAGAGCCTAATGACCCCCTGCCCCCGTGCCAGGACAGGGGCCCTCGCAGGCAGGCAGTCAAAGAAAACTTTTCCGAGACTGATTACCGAGGGGGTAACTAGGTACACGGAGCACATGTGAACAAGCTCCTCGTTTCCAATTCAGGACTGTCAGATGGTGATTAATGACTAACAGCCACAGAGCAGCCTTGATTGCCAAGTGCCGTATTGTTAATGCTGACATTTAATGAGGCCGGACACAACTCCAGCACAATTCCACAGCATCATCGGCAAATAGCGCTCGATGGACTTAATTGGTTAAGTATTTGTGTGTGTGTGTGTGTGTGAGAGAGAGAGAGAGAGAGAGAGAGAGAGAGGGAGAGGGAGAGGGAGAGGGAGAGAGAGAGAGAGGGAGGGAGGGAGAGAGAGAGAGAGGGAAAGAGGGGGGGCGGGGAGAGGGAGAGGGGCAGCAGAAAGAGGTGAGGCGTCTGTGTGTGAATTGGCCCCATGTGGACACCTGCATGTTAATGTGGGGCTGCTTCCTCACATGCGTCAGGTGGAGCGAGTCCATCTGACTGTATCTGCAGACCCGTAAGACCACCTTGGTCCCCAGGTGAACAGTCCCGGATGTGGTGAAACCTCACGCGGCACCCTCCCCGCCCTGTCACTCCATCTGACCCCTGCTGCACTCTCCCCGCCTCCGCCACCATCGCGCGGTCCCTCAGGGCCAGCCGGGCACTGGCACGCTTGGGAGGTTACACCACAGGCAAGCAAGTTGAAAGGAGAAGTTGTCCAGGAGCGGGCCTGGCTCCAGGGCTCCTGAGAAGCCACTTTTTCACTGGACTCAGATCAATGGTCCCTTGGCGCGCCTGACCGGGCGGTTTCTCCTTTGCCAAGAGAAAACTGTCCCCCCACCCACACACACACACCCCATTCCGGAACTCAACCCCCTCTTAGGAGAGGAACGGAATCCATCTTATTGTTCTAGAAATAGAGTCCCAGGCAACAGGGACAGAGGGACAGGATTCTCTGAGCCAACCGAGCAAGGTGACCAAGGGCGCAGGAAAGGAGGCGCGGGCTCCAGAAGGGCAGATCAGTTCGAGGAGTCCGTGTTCACGGACTCCTGGCAGCACTCGGGGCTCTGTGGCTTCGCCTCGCCACAGAGGGAGGCAGGCGCAACCCAGGTAGTGGCTGTCGAGCTTTAGAAATGACACCCATGGGCTGGGAGGAGCGTCCGGGACAAGGGATGCTAAGAGCCAAATTGCAGCACAGGTGGCCAGGGTCACCAGGGTTCAGAGCAGAGAGCAGGGCAGAGGAGGGGCCCAAGACAGCGAGGAGGGGCAGGGAGGGCGCCAAGGCATCTGCAGGACGGAAGGCCTCAGATGGAAAGAGTGGGAAGGCTGTTACGCAGGTGAGGGTTTGGGGAAGCCGAGTTCCCATGCATCCCCCCTTTAAAGCCTTTAAAGTGGGGCCCTAACACCAGCAGCATCCCCATGGCCCGGGAGACCCTCAAGCCCCACCCCAGACCTGTGCCTCTAAACTTGCATTTGAACACGATCCCCCACCCCACCCCAGATCTTTGCAGGCACCGCTCTAAATGTCCCTGTCAAGAAGCCACACACCGAAGCAGGCCTGACCCGAGAAGCCCCCTGCCATGTGTCTGCTGTGCCAGGGCTCCGTCTCTTTTCCCTGTCCTCCCAGTGGTCTCACTCCCCCTGGCCCTGCGAACCGGGGCTGGAACACCCCAGAGAGCTATCAGTAGGGTCCTGTGGCTTTCTACCCATGCAGAGCAGGGCACAGCAGGACACAGCAGGACAGCTGGGCGGTCTCAGTGTTAGGCCTGGCGACCATGGGAAGGCCTCCCTGAGGACTGAAGGACTTTGGTCACAGTCAAGAGTAGGGACTTTCTCCTGTGGGGGCCCAGGTCTGGGCCCAGTGGTTGCAGCAATACGCCCCATGCCAGGGAATTCAGTTCCTTACCAAGGCCTCGTGTCATCACCACCGCCAGCTGGCCCCTGTTCCGTTAGGCGTTCCTGACCTCCCTGACCGCCGTGCCCCAGCCACCCTAGGTGTGGGAGGCTCAGCCCCAGAAAATAATCATTAAAAGCTAACGTTTCCCTTGTGCCTCTGCGCCTACGGCCACCCCTGCTGTGACCCAACCTTCCAAACCCTTTCCGTGAACCAGCGCCTCTCCCCGGCCGCTACGCCGCTCTTTGAAAAGACCAACTGTCCGGGGTCTTCTCACTGCTGCCTCTGCCTTCTTCCCACCCACCAAGTTACGCTTCCCCCCAGGTTCACTAACCGCCCCTGTGCCCGCGACCCTGTCACCCCCACTCTGAAAGTGTACGAAAGACCGTGGACTGGGCGCCAAGAGACCCGGGTTCCGGTTCTCCCACCTCTGCTTCCCAGGTGACCCCGGGGCCAAGCACGTCACATATCTGTGCCTCAGTGTCCTCCTCGTAGACTGAGGGGATTGCATGAAGTGGATGGGCACTCAGGTCTTTTGCAGCAATAAACACTCTTTCATTTTATTTCACAGAATTACTGTGAGGACCAAATGGGATGTGATAATGGGTGTTGGAGGACACTGAGAAGTTTAAAATGAGGCACAAACATGTGGTGATAAGGAGTCTCCTTTTCTAGAACGGCCCACCGGCCCGGCCTGCGGCTTTGGAAGTGCCCTGTCGTTTTCATGGTTCATGATTCTTTCCTGGACAGACTGGGTGTCACAAGAGGGCAAACATGGCAGTTTCTATTTCTTTTGTATCTTCTCTCAGTGACTGAAACTGGCAGAAGCTACTCAGCAACGTTACTAACTGGGTAACAGACTGATGACCCTCCTGATGGCTCAGGCATTTAAAATGAACTTAACAGGAAAGTGGTCACCTTGGCCTCTTAGGGGAAGAAGGTAAAGAACTTCTTTTTAAAATGCATGTCCCACTTCTCTTGAGAAAAGAAAACAGTTGGCCCCCTTAAAATTACTTAAATTTGGAAACTCAAATGGAATCGTTAATACTGTCTTGCAAATTAGCACACACGACCAGCGCGCCCAAGGCTTAATTCCATTTCCCAGGTGCTTACTGAGTGAACTGCGCACCCTACCTCTCTCTGCTCAGCAGTGGGGGGCTGGGGGGGTGGTACAGAAGAAATACTCTAAAATAATAGAATTCTTTTCACAAACATAGTAAGATTTTGATATCAAAATAAATATCACCCTATTCAAAAGGATATGCACTTATTCTAATCTCTTACCCTGATCTAAACCCTTTGGAACTCTTGGAAAATCACCATCACACATCGTCACATTCTTTACTGACAATGACAAATCTCTGTGTGTTGATTGGATGAGATAAATGTCTCTTGAAGCCAAGCCTGGTTAATATGCTGGAGAGTCAGGCTTATTTGGTCAAGTCAAAAATCTAAATAATGTGCCTCTAATTCTTAATGAGCCCATAAGAATAGCACGTGGCCTTCCTGGGGGCGTATTTGGAAGGTCTTCGCTCACTGACTTGCATGAGTTGGGTTCGCTCTGTAAAATCAGTCTCATGAGAGATCTCCTTGCTTTAGCCCTGGCCTACACCCCACCCACAACCCCCAGCCACTCAAGAGATCTTTTCAAAAATACATCAGGTCACGTCACTCTCCCGCTTGAAACCCTGCAAGGTCTTGTGTCTTATTGGGAGTAGAGGCCTGTGTCCACGGGGTGGCGTCCAAGCCCCTGCCTGGTCCAGCTCCTCGTGTCTTCTCCCACCTCCTCTCCCACCACTGTCTCTTCCAGCCACTGAACTCCAGGCCAATGGCCCCCCATCATTCCTCAAATATGCCAGAGGTACTCCCACATAGGGGCTTGGCTCTGTCCCCTATGTCCTTCCCCCAGATATCCACTTGGGCAAACCCTTCAAATCTTTGGTCAATGCTCACCTTCTCAATGAGACCTAATCTGACCTTCTACTTAATACCTCTATTACGAATGCCTTCTATTTAATCCTTCCATTTAATAACTGTACATACACACGCAGACACACATGCACACTCACTGACACATACTCACTCCTACTCTTTACCCTACTCTTCTCTTTGTCCCATGGTACTTCAGCACCCTTCACTATACTACACAAGGGCTGTCTGGAAAGTATCCAGCCATGTACCCATTCTCATTATATTGACAATGGCTGGATTTTTTTCTGGACAGTCCTCGTATAGTTTATCTCTACGTTAGTCACACTGCTTATTGTTGTTTGTATCTGCCTGCTAGAATCTAGGCTCAGGAGCTAGAAACTAGTGACAGTATCGTTGTCTGTTTAGTTGAATCTCAAAAGCCTAGAACTGGCACATAGCTGGTACTCAATAAATGTATGTTGGATTGGACTGGATAGGAAGTGGATTGGATTGCATTGGATTGGACTGGACCGGATTTGGATTGGATTGGATTGGATTGGACTGGACTGGACTGGATTTGGATTGGACCGGATGACAGGTCCCAATGTGTATATGTAGTCCCTGGCTTCCGACGGTAACAAATATGATGGTGAGAACTAGAGACACATGAAAGTGACTGAACAATACTCGTACACCACACCACGTGACTAAGTGACATCTGGTAATGCTGCTGAGCTCCGTGCAGTAGTGGCATCTGATGCAAGTGGCACCAGCTGGGTGGTTACCAGGCAGAGAGAAGAGAAGAGGGCATTCCAGGCATGGGGAACCTGAACGGCAAAGACGCCGTGGTGTGACGGCCACGATGAGTTTACAGACCCTGCCTGGGAGTGCTCAGCCCCAGCTGAGATTTGCATCACTTGAAGAGCCTTTAAGAATACCTCCACGTGGAGGGCCCTACCCCAGACCAACGATGTCGGAGAATGTGGCCTAGGCATCACTACTTCTTAAAAGCTCCCCAAGTGATTCTAATGTGTAGCTGGTGGTAAGAACAACCCTAGTACTGGGGTGGGGGGGGGGGGGAGCAAAAAAAACAAAAACAGGATAAGAGTCAAAGAAAAAGGGGGATAAAGAAAATTGGAAAACAGACCCAAAACACTGTAACGGGGCCTGTCTTTTCCGTTTTGTTCCTATTAGTTTGACATGGGAATTGGTCTTGGTCAAAGTCGTCTGGATGGATCAGCTGTGGACAGACGTTTCTGTCCTCCGCCATGGAACACACAGGCCGCATGGACACACGCGGGCACAGTCAGGCCAGGGTTAATCTGTGCCCACGGGACTCGGAGAGCATGGACGCCCCAGAGGACTATCTTAGACCACCTGAAAAATGAGGCTGCACTGTCTCCCCGGGCCAGGTTGTTAGCATTCAGTTTACTCTCTCTGTCGCCTGCCCATCCAAAGAGCCAAGAAGTACGTAAACTACGTTTAGGCACTGGTTCAGAAATTCCTGGCTAATTTAATTCTTCAAATCCCTCCTCTCACCACATCTTCTGAAGTTAGGACATTGCACCTCGTTGCTCCTAAAGGTGACCTGGTTCAAGAACACTGAAGAGCATGCCAGGACCCTGAAGAGTGAGTGAGCCCTCACTTGGTCACATGGCCCGTGGGTTTTCTCTAGCACGCCACCTGTGCCCCTCTGTCCCTCCTTTCTCTAGACACAAAACTCAAGAGAGGCAGAACAAGCCACCAAGCTGCACTTCCTGTGAGGCGTCTTCAAGGTCACCTGTGCACACTGGCGTCTCTGCCCACCTCACCCACTGACCACACCTCCACACGTCACTGTCACCACACATCATTATCCACCAAATGTCACTGTTAGGGATGAGGCTGACAATACAAGTGCTTCTGGGAAGGGACATAGGCTGACATTCAGAGTAGAATGCAACAGACTGAGATGAAAACTCTTCCTGTGCGCAAGATCTGCTTGTTTGGGACTGGAGGGTAGTGGGTGGGAAGACCAGGAGAAGGACCATAGAGGGAAATAGGTTGGCACTCGGTGGCTGAAGGAGAGAGGGAAAGGAGTGCCAGGGAGTGAGGGGGCGGGTGTGGACAGACAAGGCTGGAGCACTGAAGACAGCCTTCCCCAAGGCCACAAGCTTGCCAAGGCCCAGCCCTGGCTCCCAGAGGAATCACAGTGAGGGCCGACCTCTGAGAACACCCCCTTTCACCCCCTTGCCCCCAGTCTCTGTGTAGGAATCAGGTCTGCCAGGCGCAAGCCAACCTGTGGCCTCCCCAGCCTCTTAGAAAGTCAAGGGCGAAGAGACCCGTCCCCAGCAGTGATCCCCATATATACGGAGAGGTAACTCGAAACCCCAGCGCGGGGCCAGGGGAGGAGGAGGGGGAGGGTAGAGGGGGGATGAGGTTTTTCCACTTCCATTCGCAACTGTCAGGCGGGTGATTAATGACCAACAGGTTTGGAATCGCCTTTATTGCCAGATCAGTATTGTTGCCCGTGACAGCTAATGAGGTTGGACAGGCTTCTCCACACTGAGCTTTACGGGCCGGCTCCCTCCCCTGCAGAGCTCACAAGCCCTGCCAGCTTTTGTGCACAGGAATGTTCCAGCCCCACCCCCACCCCCACCCCTTGCTTCCTCCAACACACCTCCCCCGCCAAGGCCCTGAACCACCATCTCACCCAGAACCTGCGCCATCCACAAAGGGAGCTGAGTGGCAGGGCTGTCTGATCCCGGGTCTGCGCAGAGAGACCCATCTGCGATGCCCACACCCAGTCCCCTGCCCCTGCAGGAGCCGGAGCCGCGCAACGCGGGGGCCGGCAGACCAGCACGCCTGCTCTGGACAGTCTGACCCGCAACCTTAACGAGCCATCCCACAGCCGGCTGTAAAAGTCAAGGAGTGTTCTTCACACTTAGCACTTCAATCCAGCAAACGTGTCGCGGGGGTGAGGATGGAGGGGTGAGGGAATTCAGGAAAAGAGGTTTAATAACAGTTAATAATGGTTTTTAACCAACCACCTTGAGCCTAGATACTCATGAGCCAGGTTTCACTGCAGAAACGAACTTGGTCCCAGGTCTCAGGGTAAGGAAATACTGGCTTTGTTTTCTGCTCTTACAAATAATCTTTACCTTTGCGCTAGCTCACATCTTGATACGGTTAAGCACGTGTTTGCCTGGGGTTTAATATTTGAAGGAGTTGGAGCAATGTAATAAGCAAACAGCTTAAAAGGCCCAGAAAGACCCCCTCAGCTTAAAAATCTATTACTTTTCGATGTGATATAAATGTACTTTGCTTCTGCTCAGAGCAATTTCCTAGTTTACTCTTATTAAACCAGGAGACGGCTTAGCAGAGTTCTTGATTTATGAAACACATACTAGATTCATTAAAACCTTAAAAGATTTAATACATTTTATCAGGACATTAAATCTGTGCAGGCTTTTTAAATCAAATACCTGCCACATTTCATCCCCCACACCCTGCACACTTACTTAAGAACACTAAAATGTGGGCTGACAAACATCATGGGTGTTTCAGCCTGATTTCCAAGTGGCGTTAAAGTCCTCCCCTCCAGGATTTACAGCCAGGCCTCTCCCCAAGTCCGATCTTTGGAAGAACAAGTAATTTTCCTCTTTGGTATTCGGTTCAGTAGGATGAGCTGAAATCCACTTTCCAAACATAAATCTAAATGTGCCCACCTCCCCCATCCCACAGCCAGTGGTTTTTGATCCCCACAGGTCCTGCTGGAATTCACCTGGCAGCACTGCCTGTCTTGCCGCCTCCTCCAGAGCTGCTCCTGGGCCCCACGGCCAGCCATGCGCCCACGCCCAGGGCCTCTCCCTGCGTTCTCTCCTCCCCTGACGCTCTGCTCACGTAGGACGGCACTGACATATCGTGTCAGACTTCGGGGATGCAAGGAAGGCTTGCTCTCTCATTCTCTATCCCCACTTTTTAAGTCTTACTATACAACAGTGATTCTCAGCAGGGGTCAGTCTTATCACACACACACACACACACACACACACACACACACACACACCTTTCCAGGGGACAACTGGCGATGTCTAGGTACATATTTGTTGTCACCATAAATGTCCTACAGTGCACAGGGCAGCCCCCACCCCACCCCACACACACACACACAGAATTCCCAAGCTAAAATATTAACAGTGGAAAGGGTGACCAAACCCTGTGAGAGAGCCTTAATAGATTCAAGTGGTCTCACCCACTCCTCTTCTAAGCCTTCGTCACTTAGGATTGTGCCCTATAGCTCGTAGCTGTTCAATAAATATTTATTGAACTAAATTTCTGTCCTGACACATTGACATTTTCCAAATTCACAAATATAGCACAGGGGAGGAGGGCATATTGGACTGACAGTCAAATGATCTGCCCATGACCTTGAAGAAGTGTCTTAATCCTCTAACCTGCATGTCCTTGTTTGTAAAAGGGGCTTATAGCGAAACTATCTTCGTGGATTATTATGAGGGTGAAATGATAACTAAAAACACATTTTACATCCTAAAGGGTCATGCGATGGTTATTATTTAATTTAACAAGCACTTATTGAGTGCCAATTATGTGCTAGGAATTGTGTCAGACCCTCCAGGGTGGGGCTGGGAGACACGAAGATGAAAAAAATGAAGCCCCCAGCCTCTGGGAGCTTACCTTCTTGTAAGAAGTACTGGCACATAACCAGAACATTTCAGTATTTTCAAGTGAGCGCCACAGGAGAATAACATACAGGATGCTACGGAAACACTGAGAAGTATTTAAAGGGACCTTAAAGGAAGAGTAAGAGTTGGTCTGGTAAAACACAAAAAGCAACAAAAGAATACCATAAAAGCTGGAGGTGTACTTAGGAGATCACATCATTAAAGACCTCATACGACACGCTACGAGATTTGAAGTGTTTTCTGTAGGAAACCTGTGAATGGGTTTTTAAGCGGAAAAGGTACACAAAGACCACGTGGGCACGGTGTCAGACGCACTGACTTACAGCTAAGCTACAGCTGGAGTACCTTAGATTACCATCATAATCCACGTGGAAAGTCAGAGCCCTGACCTAGGACAATGTGCAGAATAACTGAGAACCACATAACTCAGTGACAGGGCAGAGGCTGGGCGTCTGGCTTGGATGGCTGCGTGCACAGTGACGGTGACACCCTTAATGGGCGGAGTCTATTTGGCTTAATAGGTTTGTCCGCTACCAACATCCAGGGTGGGGCTTTGCATGGGGTGCAAAGGGAGACTTGCACAAGGCTTAGAATGAGGAGATGATCGAAGGCTTTGGGTCCCTGAGGAGAGAGGAAGAATAAGATTAATAACACAGGTGGAAAACGACTGGCCTAGAGTGGAAGGTGGGTTCCCTTAACCTCTAAGACTCACATGCCAAGTACGTAAGTTATCTCTTTATACAACAAAACAAGGAACCTATCCATGATATAAAGAGATGTGTAGATAACTATGTGCAGACAAAATGCTATGTAACCCTTCTTTTAAATATCGTTATGGGGAGTTCCCTGGTGGTGTAGTGGCTTAAGGCTTCAGCGCTGTCAATACTGTGGCCTGGGTTCGATTCCCAGCCAGGGAACTCCCCACATTTAAATAAATAAATAAATAAATATCGTTATGGATTCAGAGATGTCAGAGGAATGGTCATTCCAGGCAAAACAGGCAAGGCCACGCCTCCAACTGTCCGGCCTCTGGGCACAGTTTCCCAGGGCAGCAGGCTTTCTCATCGACCCCCGAATGCACTGTGGACCTTCACCAAGTCCCTTCTCTAAAGACTTCTCCTTTGCCCTCTGTCCCTCCATGAGTGAAACAAATGGATTGGATTGAAATCACAGTCAGCAATGTATTTGTCCACCCACAGACAGGTAAACAAACTGGTGTACAGAACATTACACAGCAATCAAAAGGAATGAGCGCTTGACCTACTCAACATGAATGAATCTCCAAATAATTACACTGGGTGTAAAAAAAAAAAAAAAAAAAAAAAAAAAAAAAAAAAAAAAAAAAAAAAAAAAAAAAAAAAAAAAAAAAAAAAAAAAAAAAAAAAGCCCTTCAGCACTCTCAACGCTGCAGCCTGGGTTCAATTCCCAGCCAGGGAACTACCCTCCCTCCCCAAAAAAAGCCTAACAGCCTACCCCCAAAAAAAGACTATACACTATCTAGTACCATTTGCATAAAATTCTACAAAATGCAAACTATTCTAGAGTGACAAACAGAGCAGTTGTTGCTTGGAAGTGAGGTGATGGGTCAGGAAGCGGGTGGGAGGGAGAGATTACAAAGGGGACTGAGGGAGCACGGGGCCATGATGTATGTACTCATTATCTTGACTGCGGTCATAGGTTCACAGGTGTATATATATGCCAAAACTTATCAAACTGTACACTTTATCTGCTCTTTATTGTGTGTCGATTATACCTCAAGGCCGTAAAAACACATAATCACAAAGTGATCTTTAGGTGACTCCCAACTCCATTTTCTTTTTCATGACTACTCTTTAATCCCTTTATAGAACTCCCTGGAAGAAACATCATTTGCCCCAAGATAATATCCTTTTGTTGTTGGGTGGAACCAATCCTGGTTTTTCCAACTGAAAATCAGAGGGGAAAGTTCTAAGCAACCCTCTTAATAATGAAGGATACAAGTCTTCACTCCTCTTCCCCTAATGTCACCAAAATCTCACTGGGGTCAGTGTCCTGAAAGATGACCTCTATTCTCTGTTTAGGGCACAAAGTAAAGAAGAAAAATAAAATCTTGTGATATAAATGAACGGAAGCCAAACATTTTAAGAGTTGCCTGGTTCTGTTGCTGGGAACCCAGTGATTGATTAAAAGGGCTCTAACCATGAGAGAGGGGGTCTCTCCTCTCTTTGGAGGGGTGCTCTCACCAACAGTTAGCCTGCTGGAGGATTCAATGAGCAGTCTTCCAGAGGCAGGGAGATATGGATGGCTGTGGTGGGAGTATGTTTTCAAACATGCCTCAATCTATAGCTGTAAACTGAACTGGCCCATTTTAAAGTTTCACAATTTCTGACCACTGGTCTACATGCCTGACAGGTTACATGTGAAATAAATGGTGTGTGTGTGTGTGTGTGTGTGTGTGTGTGTTTTAAGTTGAATCAGTATTTCCTAATTCACTTACTATAATGAAGGAATAGACTTAGGATCATATGAATTCTGCCTTTGCAATTTACAAGCTTTGTGATCTCAGACAACCCTTAACTTCTCTCAGCTTTAACTTTCTCCTCTAAAACTGGAGTTGAATTCAAAGGGCTGACCAGAAGATGATATAAAATGAGAAAGGCAAAGGGCTTGGCACCCAGACAGCACTCAGTAATGCTTAATGTATTGTAAATATCTGTTGAGGTATAATTTCAGAGTCCCTTATCTCTTCTGATAAGCATTCATTTGGTTATTACTCGATATCACATAATTTTCCCTTCCTCACCTTCTGTCATATTAATCATCTGAATCCAAAAAGAGGTAAGAGCATATGAAGGGAATTTGCTACTTAAAACAGCAGCAGCTAACACACTGAATACTTACAATGTACCAAACATTGTATGTGCTTTTCATGATCACTCATTTAATCCTCAAAACAGTCCTATACGGTTCATACTATTGTTATTACACCCATTTAACAGATGAAGAAACGAAGGCACAGATAGATTAAGTCATTTTCCCAAGGTCACACACCTAATAAGGTGGGGGGGGGGGTAGGGAGCAGGGCAGGATTTAAACCCAGGAAGCCTGACTGTGGAATATCTGTGCTTAACCCCTACACTGCAAGTTTTCTAAAACCAGATTTTTAAACACTGTTGTTAAAACAAAGCATCAAAGACCTACTTCCCTGATAACTTTGGATAGTGAATCATACTGATCACAGATCTCTTAGAAAGGGATTTTCAGAAGTGTTAGATCATACTTTACTGAAGTTCACCCCCTGCCTCTAGGCAGGGACACAGCTAAACAACTCTGGCCTGGTAAAAAGCCCCCTGAGAACAAAATCCCACAACTTCCACTCCTAGTTCATTCCCGAGTTTAATAGTCAGGAAGTTATTAATACAACTAATTTAAACCCCTTATGCTTCAGGTTAAACCTCATTCCTTCGGCTGATAAACCCCAATATTTCCCTTTCTCTTACTCATTCACTCAAATATAAAATAAACATTTATTAAGCATGCCCAACAAGTTCTGATAGGATCAATCAGGAGATTGGCCAGTTGGGGTGTAGGGGGTATTTGCAGTGACAGGGTGGGGACAGGAGAAACCCCACTTGCAGGCTTAACCATGTACAGGGTCTGGCACAAATAATGCCCCTTTTTATGAGCTGGTAATCTATACTAAATCTTTTATTACAAAATCACAAGCACGTAATTCTGTAACACAAGAATATCACACTCAGGCACACTGGTGACATTACTGTAGGTGAAACGTTCAAACTGCTGCCCATCTCATGTGAGACATTCACGTACAGGGCCCCGCGGGACTTCTGCCGGACCCTGCGTGTGCTGAAACTTCCCAACACAAACTCACCCAGAACAAACCCGGGGCGCATCCCAAGAGAATCCCCAACAGTCGTGCCTGAGAAACCTACACTTTCCTTTTTCCTGTGTCCCAAATCTACCACCACCCACCGGCTTGCCATTGGCCATGCGTAAAAGCTTTTCATTTACTGAAGACTGTAATTAAGTGGACTCCTTCTCTTCCGCAAATAACTTCAATGGCTAAATTTAAAATGCCCAGCGATGCCACAGACCAGCGATGCTGTGGGTGAGGAGACACAAAGCCTGGATCCTGGTTCTGGTTCCACTGTGCCGTCAGTCTGTTTTTACTGAGCACTTAAGCACCCAGGAAGCCGCATCCCTGCCCTCAGAGAACTTGCAGTCTAGCCAGCGAGACAATGGGGTGCACAAGCCCCTCTGATCTGAGCAGGAGTTGCAAAGGCAGTGAAGTTCCTGATGTTAAAGAAGCTCCAACGAGGCTTTCATCCACTCTTACCCTTGCACTTCCATGAATTTAGATTTTGTTCACTGAAATTGGAATAGTAATTCCTTCTTCATCTACTTTATGATGCTGTGAGGACCTCAAAGGCCAAAGCTCCTAGAAAAGCATAAAGGGCAGTTCAAAGTAGAAACTGTTGATTAGCGACGTAATGGTGCTAGTCTGCACATTTAAAAGTTATGTTTCATTAAACGGTGCTATAGGAAAGGGGCGAGCAGAGGGCTAGAAAGGTTGCAGATCGCTGGTACCTGCTCCGGAAAACAAACAAACAAACAAACAAACAAACAAACCAGGCTGACCTAACGCGGAGAGGAATCCGGAGCAATCTCCAAAGTCAAAATCCCCGAAAATGACACGCTCAGCACTCGTGGCCACTCACGTCCTCCACGAGGTCACTCCCCAGGCGCTCTGCACCACCCCCACCCCCCATCCCCTGCAATCCTAGACCCAGGCCCCGGACGACCCGGACCTTGCCGAGGGCGCTCCCTGGCGGCCGTCCGCGGACACTGACCTTTCGGAGCTCGGGGGCGGGGCTGACGAAGTAGGGAAAGAAGGGCGGGACGGGGTGGGGGGAGAAGTAGTATTCTCGCGTGAACAAATGGCGTCATCGGAGCGACGGGCCCGGAAGGAAGTAGCGGGCTGAGGGGTGTGGCGTGGCGGTTTCTGCGGTTGCACTGGGGTTCGGACGAGTACGGAGCGCCTGGAGGGACAGCCTGGTACGCGGCCCCCGCCCCTTAGTGCGCGCACTGGGCCCAGTTGCGGTTCGCGGCCTCAGCTGATCAGCGATTCTCCCGGGCTCCCTCCCGCCCCAGCAGTCTCTTCTCCTTCTGGAGCGAGAAAGCAACCCCTCTCTGTCCCGTCCCTTTCCCGCATGCCCCCAAGCGGGACCGAACGGAGCCTCTTGGAGCCCCAGCCCTTACCCAGGGCGCTTGGAATGCGCGACCATCTCTCAGACAGGGCAGGGAAAGGGCCCGAGGTGGAGGGGGCAGGTGGTGATCTCTGGGGGGAAGAGCATTTGCAGAAAGCAGTTGGAGGCAACCATGGTAAAATAAGCGCCTCGAAAATGTCTGCACCCGACTCTGGTACACCCAGGAGACCAAATCCCCGCCCTGTGCGGCCTGGCCTGGGCATGCCTGTGAACCTTGCTGTCAGTTACACTAGTTTTTCCAGATCATTCAGTGTTCAGGAAATGAGCCTCTAATGCCAACTCGTTCTCATCCTGGTGCCGGAACGCAGCTGGACCCAGGAGTCCCGAGTCTTCCCTGTCTGGGGAACCCCCTTTTTCCTCATTCCATGGGCTTGGGGACCTGTCAGGTGCAGAGTACAACTCAGGTACATGGGAGGGAATGTGGCTTGGGTTTTGTTCAGAGCCCTCTCCGGTTCGGGGCCAGAGCAGTTAACTGGGAAGGTGGGTGGCAGGCCAGAGATTCCACCTTGAAACTGCTTGCATGCTGTCTCTGTCAGTCCAGCATCTGAAAGGAGTAAATAATGGTTTCCTTTGAAGTGGCAGGCAATTAGGACTGGGAGGCTCTGACCAGAATTACATGCCACAACTGCCTGTCTTTTAACTTCCCCTGTAATTTGGGCCAACGTGCTGCAGCTTCCTCTCTTCCCTTTTACGAGTATGAGTGGCTCCAGTGACAGCACATTCGTGTTCACAGGAAGAGAAGGCTGTGTTCTGAACGCTGCCCACTTGGCACTGGTTCTGCCTTGGACCATGGTTGTATCCAGAACCACTGCCTCTTCAATGAGGCAGGGAATAGAATTCCACAGTTAAGGAATGGAAACGTTGGCTGAGAGCAAGGATGAAGAGAGTTGTAGACTGAGCCTTGTGTTCATACTACAGCGGGCTGGATGTGACCCCCGTTCAGGGAACTCGGCCTCGTGAGGTACTCTCGCTGGCATGTCTTGTCTCCTGCACAGCAGAGCGTACACGTTTCCCCATATCTTCTTCCCTAGGATTCACGGATGGCTCAGTTGGGAGCAATAGTGGCTGTGGCTGCAGGTTTCTTTTGTGCATCTCTCTTCTCAGCTGTGCACAAGATAGAAGAGGGCCATATTGGGGTATATTACAGGTAAGGTGGAGACAGGGAGAAGCTTTCAACTTCCTGTTAAACGACTCTCACCTAGACGCTGTCTAGCAGATGCTACTGAATATCTGTGTTTACATTTTGTTGAATAGGGAAGTCCTTTAGATTGAGCTTTTACATCAGTGGCCATGGGGAGGGGAATGTGTGTGTGTGTGTGTGTGTGTGTGTGTGTGTGTGCACGCGCACGCACATACATACAAGGTCAGACAATTAATTTTGCGAACTCATCCTAGAAAAAGTGCTACATACCTCATTACTGAATATCACTACGGTCACCTTCGAAGTTCTCCCCCTTGGGAAGCTGTGCACTGACGCCAGCGCCTAGTCCACCCTTGAGAGCAATTTTGGAACTCTTCTGGAATGGCCATCAGAGCTGTTGTCGTGCCCAAAATCTGACAGTTAAGTTCGTGAACTTACAACTATGCACTTACGTTGGCAGCACTGAACAAGCAATTTGGTAGGGTATCATAAACTTGGCAGAGTTCAAGTGGTCACCGGGACAGACCAGCCAGCCCCTTGGCAAGGTTATGACACCAAGTTTTTGTGCAGTGCCACCAACATAAGCTCACTGTGGCAAGTTCACAAACTTATTTGTCAGATTTTGGTTACAATGACAGCTCTGATGATGATTCAGAAAAAGAGTTCCAGAATTGCTTTGAAGGGTGGATTAGGCCCTGGCATTGATGCATAGCTTCTCAAGGGGAGTACTTTGAAGGTGACAGTAGTGATGTTCAGCAATGAGGTATGTAGCACTTTTTCTAGGGTGAGTTCATGAAATTAATTGTCCAATCTCGTGTGTTACACATACATATATATACAAGGGCTGTCCGAAAAAGTCCAGTCGTAAATGTTTCTATTTTTCATGCTACATGGCTGGATACTTTCCGGACAGCTCTCATATGTACAAATATAAATGTTAATATAAAATTTGGTAGTCTAGGTTGATGCCATGGGTGGTAATTGATAAATGTATGTAGAGATTTAAATACAGAACCTGAAGGAAACCAGTGCTCCTTGCCCATCATCTCTGAAACTGTTTTTTCCTGCATCCCTATGGGCATCTTGGTGCCACAAGGTTACCTCTGATGAGCACTAGTTCTTGATAGCAACTTGAGACAATAGCCACTCTACAAATTTGGACCTACTCTTTAAAATTGACATTTCAAGAAAAATCAAAGAGTCTGAAGGTTGATTTATATCAATCAAGACAAGCTCTAGCATAGTGGTTTTTACAATAAAGGAGCCCATTATGTCACTATTTTATTGCTCTTTTAAAAAGAGATGTATCTTTATCTTCATAATATAAAGCAAAGAAGCACTTACAAATCTTGAGTTATTAACTTTCCTCTTAGTAACCTCCCGAGCCAACATTTTGCTTTAAGTCTTTATGACCCCTTCTTATATGTGCCCTTTGATACTTATTTCTGGATTGCTTCTAGCAAGTTCTAAAAATCTGATTGGCTTTTCCTCTCCCCTTTAATTATTTCTCCCTACCAACTGCTTATATGTCCCCATAAAAAGTCTTCACTTTTACTATAATTTACATATAATTGATTGGAAAGGTAACTCAACTACCAAAAAAAAAAATAAGTTATTTCTAAAGTGTATTTAGAGTGATTCTTTTGGTTGTTGATGTCACTGAACTCCAACATTAGCACAGTTCGTTCATAAAAGTATTACTAGATTGAACTGCCCAAACGGAATGCCACGGGCTCACCGGATGTAGCAACATATAGCCAGAGATTGTGCTGTCTTTATCCCACGTAGCCTGTGTGCCTGTTTTTCTTACAGCAAAAGCACGAATAATGGCTTTATGTGCTACTGTTAGGCCTTCTAGAACATTTAGGGTCTAGCTGTCAGGAAGAAAGGCATCTGTGGACGTGGCTCTGGCATGTGTCACTTCCTAGGAACCGTTTATGGGGCTGCAGAGAAAATTGGCCCACATAGTATTAATGTACTAGGCACCTCTGTGAGACTGAACCTACCTCCCTTTCCCTCCCCGGCAGGGGTGGTGCCCTGCTGACTTCCACCAGCGGCCCTGGCTTCCATCTCATGCTGCCTTTCATCACATCATATAAGTCTGTTCAGGTACACGTGGCATGTGTGGGGTGGCTGGACGGCTGCAGATTGGGGGTGTTGACTAATGCATGATTTGGCATTATTCAGCCCTGGGATGAGTACAATGCCTTTTCAGGGAATCGTTTGATATTAAGTTACATCTCTAAGAAGAATGAGGCGCCACCATGGGCCATTGACTCTGGAGCTTTACTTGATTGTTGAAATAGCTGAATTGGGCCCTTGCCTTGGCCCATCAGCTCCAGCTGGGAATTTTTTCTCCACTTCAAAGCCAGAGAAGAATCTCCTCTGAAGGTATAGAAGGAAAAGTAGGGTGTGTGTATGTGTTTCACATCACAGGCTACCAAGATAAATGGAAATAAAATATGGTAATTTTGCTGGTTCTTATTTGAACTTCAGAGATGTAAATGTAATTTTTTTTGGAGGCAGGGGGAGTTGAACTGGGTGAAGGGAAATAGGAGTAGCATTAACTATGACAGATCTAAAGCCTAGCCGAGTTAGATGAGCCATCTTTGAAGTAGGTCACATATGCTGGGGTACCTCATCAGCATTTTCCTTGTAAGTTTCTTCTGCCATGTACTCTGCTTAATGTTTTTCAAAGTACACTCATGCACCCTATCGCATCTGAGTCTCAGTAATCCCGAGAATGGGCCAAGCAGGTCTTATAGGCTGAGAGAGGTTAAGTAAAGAGTACTGTTTCAAGGTCAGTAAATGGAAGAGGTCTTAGGATTCCTACTCCTCGTCTTTTCCACAAAATCGTTATTACCCAGCTCATTCATGTGGTGGTTCCCTTACGATGAAGCTGGGCGGATACCTTTGCCTGCTAAGTCTCACACCCTGTAAGTCAAGAGGATTTGCTGGGGTATTCATGTTTAACAAAGGCAAAGCTCAACCCAAATAGGTATGCAAGGACAAGGCCATGTGGGATTCCAAAAATAAGCTACTTCATTTGTCACTGTCCATCTCACAGCATTTTATGCCTCCTCTATTTTCAGACCACACTGCAGACAGATGAGGTGAAGAATGTACCTTGTGGAACTAGGTAAGGTGCCTGGAATGTCGCTGTTAAGCCCACATAACAGGAAGGGTTGGCTAGCTGACTGCAGTGAGAGACAGTGAATAGAGGAGCACCCCTTCCTGGTTTTATCAGGTTCCCTGCCCCCTAGTTCACTGTGTTCTGATTTGACTGGGTGGTGGAATGCAGCAGAGAAAATCATAGAAGGTAGATAGATAGCTTTGGGAGGGCCTTGAATGCCATAATAAGAAATTTGGGCTTTTCCTGTTTGAAGTGAGAATTCTCTAAAGCAGGGCTCTCCAACCTTTCAGCTTCCCTGGGGCACATTGGAAGAAGACTTGCCTTGGGCCACACATAAAGTTCACTCACACTAATGATAGCTGCTGAGCTAAAAAAAAAAAAAAAAGTTTGTAAAAAAATCTCATGATGTTTTCAGAAAGTTTATGAATTTGTGTTGGGCCACATGTAAAGCCGTTCTGGGCCTCAGGTTGGACAAGCTTGCTCTAAAGGATTTTAGCAGATAAATGACTTGATAGAAGAAGATAGCTTTAGCATAACTATGGAGAATGTCTTAATAATGGGGAGGCCTTAGGAGCAGGAAATCCGAAGATGACATCATTATAGTGGTCCAGCTGAAAAGTAAAGACATCTAAACTGGGTTAGAATAACAAAGTAAACAGCACCGTGAGGTAAGGTTCGGACAAATCCAGAATTGGGACATCCCACAGGATAACTGTCCTGATCTCGGCACAAAGTCATATTTGGAGGGGCGTCGGGTTGAAAAGGAAACTTAAAAATCGTAAACACATATAATAGTGAACCTTGATGAGAGCGTGCTCCAAAAATAACAGCTGTAAAAGACATGATGGAACTGTATTAGTCAGCTTGGGCTGCCATAACAGAATACCACGGACTGGGTGGCTTAAACAACGGAAATTTATTTTCTCGCAGTTGTAGAAGATCCAAGTGCAAGACCAAGGTGCCATCAGGGTTGGTTTCTGGTGAAACCTCTCTTCCTGGCTTACAGATGGCTACCTTGCTGTGTCCTCACATGGCCTTTCCTCTGTACATGCTCACAGGAGAATGAGATCTCTGGTGTCTTTTCCTTTTTCCCTTTACCAGTCCAGTTGGATTAGGGCCCTACCCTTAGGACCTCATTTAACCTTAATTACCTCTTTAAAGGCCCTGTCTCCTCCAAATATAGTCACACTGGGGGTTAGAGCTTCAATGTGAATTTTGGAGGGCACACAGTTGAGTCCATAACAGGAATCATTGGGAAAATTTGAATGAGTGAGTATTAGGTAATGTTAAGGAATCATTGCTGGTTTGGGAATGGTTTTGTGACAATGTAGGAGAATGAGTGTTCTTAGGTGATGCTTGCTTCAGTGTTAACGGGTTAAGTATCATGACTATAACTTACTTTGAAATATTCAGCAAAAAAAAGATCAATCAATAAGGTGAAATGTTAACAATTGTTAAATTTCAGTGTTGGCATATGGGTGTTGGTGCTACTATTCTTTCGACTTTTCTGTATGTGTGAACTTTTTATAATGGATATTTGGAGGCAAAGGGAAGTGCTGAACTAAAGTGATGGTAAAGCAAAGTAAGAAGCAATGACTGCAGAATTCCAGTGACCTTTTAAGTTCTGAGGACTCCTTGACTTTCTTTAGTCTTTTCCTTTCAATTAATTGCTTTAATCAAAAGGCATTGTGGACTCAAAACACTATGAACTACTCTTTTCTTACTGGCATCTTGGAAGTTTCACTTTCTTCTTGGCAGAATGCTTTTTAGGGGGTGTGATTTCTCGGGAGATGGTGTGCTTGCTGTAAACTCTGAAAATCTCCTACTTGGAAATGTGACATGCCTTCTGACCGCCTGTGATTTTTCTTTTTCTGCTAAGTTACACATCTTATGCCACACCTGGGACACTGTGCTATATTCCAGAGCTAATTAGCGGCTTCTGTGTCCATCCTTCCTCTGTAGTGGTGGTGTGATGATCTACTTTGACAGAATTGAAGTGGTGAACTTCCTGGTCCCCAACGCGGGTATGTGTTCCCAGGTTACCCTCACTCCCAGCTCATTTCCCCGGCACGCCACCCCCGCGTCTGTCACCCCCATGTCTCCCGAAGGGCGAGCTGCTGTCTGAGGAAGTTTTGAGCTCTGCCTTCTCTTATCCTGGAACCTCTCCTTCCCGCCCAGTGTATGACATAGTGAAGAACTACACGGCTGACTACGACAAGGCCCTCATCTTCAACAAGATCCATCACGAACTGAACCAGTTCTGCAGCGTGCACACGCTCCAGGAGGTCTACATAGAGCTCTTTGGTAAGGTCTCTTCTGCTCACAGCCCGCCTTAGCAGCCCTGCTCCCCACTGCGGCCTGCTTCGGAGCTTCCCACAGGGTAGCCCGCAGACTGACGGACAGGAGGTGTCACAGAGGGAACCGGGCGCTAGGGCGTTCCTAGAAAATGCAGATGACAATGGAAGACCATGAGAGTGGTTCAGCTTTGGGCACAGTAGTCACTGTGGACTACAGAACTCTAAAACATCATTCTCGAGTGAAGATAGGCTCAGTTCTAGAAGAACCTTAGAGATTACCCTGCCCAGCATCCTCATTTTTAAGATAAGGGGCCAAGGTGCAAAGAGAGAAAGTCACAGAGCAAGTTGATAGCAGCCGAAGCTAGAACCTCCCGCACCTGGCTCTCCCTTTGTGTGCTCCCCACCACATCACACCGAAGGCAGGGCAGCCCGGAAAGGGTGCTGAGAATGGCCTGGGTCACATTTAATCCCAGAAGGGGGACAAGGACATAGCTCCTCAGAGCTCCTCGAACCTTGGTGCTATTTGCTTGTTTCTGTTTGTTTATCTCATACCTGTAGAGATGAAGAGAAAAGAGCTTAAAACAGAAAGTAGACACTCCGTCCTTTTGACCTGGTCAAAGTCAACATAGCCTGACTTTAGCAGCAAAAGGAAGGAAACATTTCAGTAGTTGTTACAGCTCTTTTGAGGTAAAATGTTCTATTGAAACTTGCTGCTGGAAGTTTTCTAGTAGCCAGTGCTAAAGGTAAATGGATTTTCCAACCCACAGTATAACTGGTGTTAACACTAGGACTGGACAATGCTTTTCCCTAGGAATCTTCATAAAACGGACCCTGAGTGGGAACGTTTTTAGAGTGGACAGAAGGAGGAATCACTGACATTGCCGAGGATCTTTTTTTTTTTTTTTTTCTTTCTTTTTGGTATGTGGGTAGCTCCCTGGCTGGGAATCGAACCCAGGCCGCAGCACTGACAGCGCCAGCGCCGAAGCCTTAAGCTGCTACACCATCAGGGAACTCCCCCGAGGATCTTAATTGTGCCAGCAGCCTTTGCACTGTTTCAGAATTGGGAAATCACCAGAATCACTTTTAATTTTTCTGCAGTAGCAAATGCATCTAAATTCACTACAGGGTTTAGATTCTTTTATTGAATTTGCATTCAGTGTGCTTTTAAGAAAACTTTGACAAATTTGTTACTGCTTTTTATTTTTTACCTCATACTGATAGAATTTTATAAAATATTATTAGTTTTCTCTCTAGCCATTGTTTTGGAACTTGTGCCATTAAATGAACCTGGCCAAACATTTGAAACAACAAAAGACAAACGATCCCTAATTTCCCTGAAGAGAAAATAAAATGTAAAATTGTTTTGCATTAAAAAACTTGTTACTGCCTTAGAGATAAACTTGGTAGCTTAGTACAGTATAGCTTCTTTTGAGGGGGGGGGGGGCGGTCCCTGGCTGAGTATTGAACCCAGGCTGCAGCGTTGACAGTGCCGAAGCCTAGCTACTACACCATCAGGGAACCCCCAATATAGCTTCTTATATAGAGGAGCTGGGAAAATGTTATTTGCTTCGAATTTTTATCTCTTTTTAAAGTTTATTCGTGCCAGCAAGCACTGTTTTGCTTAGAAGATATTTGCATCCGTAAGGGAGATACTTGTGTCTCTAATCCTATTCCTTAAACATCAAAGGTTTTTCTCTAGTTCCTCCCTCTCAGAACTCCTAGCCCTGACATTCAGTGTTACTGCATAGTTCTCGTCACTGCTCACTCTGATGCATGCATTCTCTTTGGCCATTTTATAAAATATTACCTAATACTTGTCCAGAAGTTTACCCAAAGAACCTTTTTGTGTATATTTAGTAATATAACTTAATCAGCATTTATCAGCATAACTAGCATATAAAACAACTTATTACCAGTATTTCTTTGTTAGCCCTACTAGACCTGAGGCCCTGAACCTAACTGTGATAGATCCAGGAATGTTCACTGGGCCTTTTCTATCCTCATTGAAATTCAGGTCTGTATTTGGTGATACAAAATTCCTTGTCCAACCTTCATCACCACCTAGATCTCCCCCATCAGCTGTTTGAGAGACACGCCCCCCTTCTCTTACTATTGATCTAGCTCTAGATCTATAAGGCTCAAGATTCTCCTCATCACTCGAGCTCTCACTGTCTGTTTCACTTGAACTGGAAATGTGTTCTTGATGAAATTCTGCCTCCTCAGAGTCTGAACCAAAGTATCGATCATCTGTTGGACTGTGATAAGCCTAGATCTACTTCGCTTTCCTGTTGAAGCGCTTGGTTCATCAGCTGCTTGTTTCATTGTGAATTTTCAGAATTTTTCCACGTCAAACCACACAAAGTGAATTCAAACACATGGGGGCAGACATTTGCAATGGCTAACCATGAGGTTTGACCACGATTGGTTGGTTATTTTTAGTTTGTGACGCATTTTTTTCACGTACTAGGCAAAGTATGGAAAATTAGGTACCGCGGTCTAGCGGCAGGTTCAGGCATGACCGAGAAATCGGTACAGCGGGCTGGGAGGCTTAAGAAACCGCCTTGTAAAATATTTCTTCCAGATTTTCCTAGGAAATTATTAGTCCAGGGCCCCAGGCTTCCACCTTGACTCAGGTATAATTTGGTCTGATAAATGACTATGTTCTAACTAACTTACAAAGGGTACAGACCATCTCACTTAAAGTTTGCTTGGTATCCTATTTAAACAGAAAATAGGAAACGTGACATTTGTCTCTAGCTGTCAAATTGTCAGACCTACACCAGCTATGAGGTACTGCCTTTATGAGCCTTTCTCCCTCACTACTGAGAAGTATGAAAGTATATCCAACACATAGAAATGTGAAAATCCCTGCTTACTGATGTGACAGTTGAAGAAACACCATTTTAAACCCTAATGATCAAAGCACAGTAATTAAACAGGTTTATTATTTTGGCTACTGACTGTCTGAGCACATCTCTGAAATGCCATGAACCCCAGTCTGGGCATCTGTAAAGGCAGGAGTTAGACCTGCTTCTCCTCAGAGGCTCCTGTTTGGGCAGAGGTGACCCAGAATAGCCACTTAAAGCAGATGGCAGCTGACAGTAAAGGAAGTGATTGAGTCTAGACGACCCAGCCTGGTCTTGTGGAGTTTTTTCCTGGTGCCCTTTTAGGATCGTACTGAAGAGCTCATGGGCAGGGGGCAGAGAAGAGAAAGCCCGTGCCAGGGGAGGCAGCCAGGTACGACCGTCATGGGGTCCCAGCAGGAAGACACGTCAGTTAGAGCTCTCCCTACACTTGTCCATGAAATGACTCACGTGAATTCCAGACAAAGGAACCAGGACCAAAGCAAACAGCACATCAAACAACGTGGGCTCCTTTCCAGAACTATAAATTTTTATTTTCCCCTTGTGTTATTTGATGGCGTTCCTAATGGAAATAGTCTTTCTTGGGGCTTTCCTTGACGTCAGGATCTGGTTTTCCTTTAGAAACTCCTCAAACGACTAGATTTAATGTGCACGGCTCTTTTCAAAATGCCTGCCACCATCTCACCTTACTTCTTCCTGAAAACTGGTGCCTGCCTTCTGTTTGACTCCTGTTGTCTGGGGAAAGGCTGCTGTCCTACTCAAGAAGGTGCTAGAGGGTTGTTTGTTCTTGTTCTTTTTCTTTTTAAAGCTCAGTTCCCTTTGAGGCAAGGTTAGCATGTCCGACAACCTGGGTGATTCTATCTTGAGGCAGTAGGATGAGGATGCGCTCACATCCAGCCTAGTAGAGAGACTGGGTAGGCATGCTGCTCCAAAAGTCTTGCTGGGGATCCTTAGATTTCTGGGCTCTGAGAGGCACTTGACCTTAGGAAGACCTCTTGCCTATGAGGTGCATTCCCGAGCTGGTATTTCAGCTTATATTCTGTGCCTATACTTCTCTCCACCCTGCCTAGAAAGTGTGATGACTCCATTTCTTGTCTTTCTTGATTCCAGACCAGATTGATGAAAACCTCAAACTGGCTTTGCAGCAGGACCTGACCTCCATGGCCCCTGGCCTTGTCATCCAAGTAAGCATCGCCTCCGTCGGAGCGCCCCCTGGTGAAAGTGCTTCCCTCTTCTGTGCAGGAAGACCTAGGACCTGTGGGGGCTGCTTGGTCCCTCACAGTCCCATTCTGGTGCTCTTTTTGTCCTCCAGGCTGTGCGGGTGACCAAGCCCAATATACCCGAGGCCATCCGCAGAAATTATGAGTTGATGTGAGTATGCCCTCTGCCTAAGCTGTAACCACCACTCTCTCCCACCTCATCACATCCCAGAGCTCACTGAAGCCCTGGCAGCCTTTTATTCCCCTTCTTGAGTATTTGTCACAGCCCACTGCAGTGTAGGAGGAGCGGGTGTGTCAGGTGGTCACCTGGGCTCTGTAACTGTGATTAAAAGCCTCCAGGAAGCCCTTCTGAGCAGCGATGCTTTTAAAAGGGCCAGCAGGGCGTTGTTGGTGCTTCATGGCTCGTGCCGAAGGAGAGAGGAGGGACATCCAATCCAGCGGGCAGGCACGGGCACTTGACTCAAGTAAATTACGCTTCACTTCACGAGTGGGGAAGGACAGCAGCAGGCCCGTCTGCAGCAGCTCCGGGTTTACCTGGGACACCGAGCAGCCTTCCGGGAGAGCAGGGAGTGGATTCTCCTCTCCGCAGTGGGACCTGAGGTTCCTTAGCCTCTCCAGAGCAGCCTACCAACTGCGCCCTCTTTCTCTTCAGGGAAAGCGAGAAGACCAAGCTCCTCATTGCGGCCCAGAAGCAGAAGGTGGTGGAGAAGGAAGCGGAGACCGAGCGGAAGAAGGCCCTCATCGGTCTGCACGCGGTTCTGTGACCCCCCTCTCGGGCAGTAGGGGGACGGGGAGATTCGGGGAGGCCTCCGGCACCGCTCGGCCACAGTAGGAATGGCCTTCGGGTTCCAGGAGCAGAGCTGCAATTGTCAGCCGTGGCCGTGGGCAATGAGTGTGGCGTCTCCACACAGCTCATAAATGGAAGGAGCCCTCCCTGTTCATTTGTAATTGGGGGTGGTAAGGGCTGACACTTCCCGAGCACTTTCTAAGCACTGTCATTAACCTCACTTTGCTGAGCTGGAGCACAGAGATTAAAGAATGCCCAAGTCACATGCAAGCAAGTGGTGGAACCAGGGGTCACGCCCAGGACCCTGCTGCAGAACCTGGGTTCTGAAGGAAAGAGGCAGGAGGGTACTTTTTAGGGAGCACCTTATTCCTTAAAATACTCCTTTGGGAGAAATAATACCCTGTGACTTAGGAGAGAGGTTAGGGCTTGTTCCTTGCTGTCACCGGAGGAACAGCTCGCGTCCCTCGGGCCACCCCTAAGGCTGGCGTCGTGGACTGCTCCCCAGCACCCTCCATCTGTGCCTGTGTGTGCCCGTCGGGGCTGCCCACTGCAGCCAGGGGCTCTGCACCTGAGCTCGTGCGGCCGACACTCAGGTCAGGTGGGAGGTGACACAGACCAAACTGAAATCTCAGTGTTCTTAAGTCTTTTCTCAACTTCCATAACAGAGGCAGAAAAAGTGGCTCAGGTTGCAGAAATCACCTATGGACAGAAGGTGATGGAGAAGGAGACTGAGAAGAAGATTTCAGAAATTGAAGGTGAGCAGAAGCGAAATTAATTTGTTTTCCTCAGGCCCCCCTTGGTGGCAGAGGCATGGGAGAGTCACTTACTTGGCTCATTAGTCTCTGTTCTAACATGTCATGATTCCTTGGAAACGTCACTTTTTCTCTGTGCTTGACTTGGAGGGAGACGCGGCCCAGGCT
The DNA here is from genome assembly GCA_004026885.1 of Lyroderma lyra. Taxonomy (NCBI): domain Eukaryota; kingdom Metazoa; phylum Chordata; class Mammalia; order Chiroptera; family Megadermatidae; genus Lyroderma; species Lyroderma lyra. The sequence goes on from PVJL010002647.1 coordinate 177,548, forward strand.
AGCATCAGTTTTCCACTTCAAAGAGCATTCATTCATTCATTCATTCAACAAAGTTAGTTGCGTGCCATTGGGCACCCTTACCCTGGGCAGGAGAGGAGGGGAAACCGCCCAGTCCCTGCTGCCTTGCAGCTCACAGTCTGACATTGGAAGTAAGCTGAGAAGCTTCCTGGGCCGTTCCTGCCCCCTCCTCGGACGTCAGTGAGCACCACAGCTGTGGCCCCTGCATCTGCTCTCGTGGTCCCTGTAGGTCAGGGGCCTCCAACTCCTGACTTCCCTGGGCCACATTGGAAGAAGACTTATCTTGGTCAATACATAAAATACACTAACACTAACAGTAACTAATGAGCCAAAAAAAAAAAAGAAAAGGGCCATGCATAATTTTTTTCATGTTTTAAGGAAGTTTACGAGTTTGTTTTGGGCTGCATTCGAAGCTGTCCTGGGTCGCATGCGGCCCGTGGGCCACGGGTTGGACGAGCTTGCTGTAGGTATGAAGCCATGTGTGTAGAAGACACCTTTTCAGCACCAGCAGTGCTGGAGCTGGAGAGCAGTGTACCTTCACTGGCTTTTCTGAATATCATTCACCTTCAGCTTTTAGTCCCCTGCCCCTCAGCCCTCACGTCAGTTCCACATTTCATTTTCTTTCATGTGGCACCTTATATCAAGCCAGTTCCAGGTCAGAAATGGGATCTCGGGGCCCGGCTTCAGATTACAAAATGCTGTGTCCAGTCACACTCGTGTGCAGCCTGTCGGATCTTACAGGAGCCCATTGATTAGCCAGTTAGGATTTTGCAGATCAGCAGCTCCTCATTAGGGAGCGCTTAGCAAAACAACACATATTTGTGTCTTAGAAGTGCATGTCATCAGGTGCTGAGGCCAGGTCAGTCGGCCACATGCAGCCAGAGCTCCGACCAGACTCCACCCAGACTCCACCCAGGGTCATGCTGAGGGTGCACAGTAAGAACCCACCCACAGACCGACCTTTCTCCCAGCCTTTGTGCTGCAAGTACTGCTCACGCAAGGCTGGCTCCACTCCCAAGACAAGGAAGTAAATATCAGAAACTTTGCATCAACTTGACAGAAAGCTGTTCTCAGCAGGTTGTGAAAAATAACATTGTTTACATAGTGGAAGTTTAAATAGGTCTTCTCCAAACAGGTGTTAGTCTGAACCATGCATGTAATTAGAATTGTGCCAGTATAACCACTGTTAATTAGAACCTTTTTGAAGTGATGGATGGAAGTAAAAGGGAAATGAAGTTGGAGAGGGACGGAAGGATTTTGCGGTTCTGGTATTTGGTTTTGGGGTGGGTCTGCCTCTGGCTGTCTTCGGAGCCTTCTTTGGCATTTCCTGCTTTTACTGTGTAGCAAGGAGGGATGAGGTGGGCAGCAGGTTGAGGCAGGGTCCCTTCCCGGACATGGAGCTACGAAAGGAATAAGCGTGCAGAAACAGGAAGTGTTTCCAGGTGACACTGCTTGTCTCAACAGTGCTGTCAAAGATGACATTGGGCACAAAAACAGACTTGCTCATGACTAGTCCCCACCACACAGATGCTGGTTGATTGTCCCCACTCATGAAACGGGGAGAAGATGCCTTTTCACAGATGAGGAAACCAAAGCACAGAGTAAAAAAGAGCAGTGTCCCCAAGGTCACAGAAGCAATCTGGGACAGCCACAGGGACCAGACCCAGTCCTGTGGTAGCCTCTGCCCTTCAGTTCACTGTGTTCTTCCCACAGACGCGGCGTTTCTGGCCCGGGAAAAGGCCAGGGCGGATGCTGAGTGCTACACCGCCATGAAAATCGCCGAAGCAAATAAGGTAAGGGCCCGGTGTGCCCGGTGCAGAGAAGGTACTTTTGGGTTCAGGCTGATTGTTTGGGAATTCCCAGTGTTGGGTGCCCTGCGCCACCCAAAGGCCCATGTGGCCAGAAACAGTGAGCCCTGTGCTGTGCGTGCAGCAGGTCCTTCCTCTTCCATGGCAGTGCCTGGATGGAGGTGTCATGTTGTGTGAAACGTGCAAACTAAAGCTCTGGCAGCTCCAGCCTTGAAGATTTGGGATGCCTTTGTGTCAGAGACGAGGTGACCCTACTGCTAATGTAACAGGGAGAGCAGCGGAGACAGGTGTCTGTGACAGAGCCTCTGCGTCTGGAGGGTAGGGGATGCCACCCGGAGTTTTCTGGCTCCACCTGAGTCTCCTCCCCTTTTGTTGTGTTTTGTTTACAGCTGAAGCTGACCCCTGAATACCTGCAGCTGATGAAGTATAAGGCCATTGCTTCCAACAGTAAGATTTACTTTGGCAAAGACATCCCTCACATGTTCATGGACTCCGCGGGCACGCTGGGCAAGCAGTTTGAGGGGCTAGCGGACAAGCTGAGCTTTGGCTTAGAGGATGAGCCCCTGGAGGCAGACACCGAGGAAAACTGAGAAGAATTTTTATACCGCCTCAGCTGACGTTTAAAGAGATCTTTATTTTTCAATGATGAACCAGATGCCCCTCCCTCCTACACCACCACCTTTGACTCTCAGTCCACGTACTAAGGTGAACAAAGAAGAAATGGACTTAAATCTATCCCCCTGGGAAGGGCGGGCAGGGATGGATGACTGGGGATTCCATTCAGGTAAGTAGGTTATGCGCCCTCCATTAAGATTTGTAAACCGTGGGTTTGACTTTGACCTCCAGGCACTCATTTCAGACCTTGGAATCTGAATTAATTAGGGATGTTAGCTTTAGGAGTGAGGGTAGTGGAGGGCATGGCCTGTTGGTGATTTGCTTTCCCTTTGGGAAAATGCAGTGCAGTTTCCTGGCCCCTGCCTCTGGGGTGGGAGGTGCCTGTGGGCGCAGCTCAGGGCTGAGCACACGCGGGCTTGTGGGGGAGCCGTGGGGAGGCGCTGCGGCATTGGTCAGTGCGCACGTGGAGTCACCTCAGGTGCCGCTCCCTGAGCCCCGGGTCAGCAGGATCCGGTGCTGGGTTCCCCGAGCTTTGCTACATACCGCCCTCCTCGCCCTGGGGCTCCAGGCAGTGGTTCTGACCGCATGCCAGAGTCAGGGTTTGGTCACCACCACGCGATTCTTCTTAAAACTTTTCACCTACTCTGTGATTTGTTTGTTTGTTTGTTTGTGTCCTCTCAATCTGTTCGTTGGTTCCAGTCAGCATCAAGAAGACAGGAACAAACAACTCAAGTGTCTTACTAGCTGCTGAAGTGGGCTCGTTGTGTGTTAGCCACCCCAGGCCCTGCTTGTCCCACTCTGTGTATTCCTTGAAGTCAATGTCTTTTCATTGTGGAGACTTTACATTGAAGATCTCCTCTGGAAGAGAAAGGAGGGTCAGCCTACAGATTTCCCAGTCGCAATGCCTGTGGCTTCTGCTGGGAGGTGTGCAAAGGGGGCCCCTGCTCTAAGTAGCATGTGTTTTTAAATCCAGGGCTCCAGGGAGTCAGGCTCAGTGTTCAGTCTTCAGAGATAATTAACGGTGTGGGTACAAGTCAGGTTCATGCCCAAGTCCCTGGGTTGGAACGGCTGCATCAAATTCTGTCCAAATGTTTTCTTTTTTATTACTAATTGGGAAAAATTTGAGTCACTCGGGAGATTGGGGATAGGGGAATCTAAACATGAAAGACAGGTTTTCTGATACCCTGGAACTGGAGTTGCGGGTCGGGGGTCCGGCCTGCGCAGCCCACGAGTCCTGCACCACATTGTTAAGTGGAAGGCTGCTGTCTGGAGTTACCTTCCAAGCATATTGGTGTTCTCCATGACAAGCTCTGGTTTAGGATTTTGTCTTGTTATTAGCTGTGCCTCCACCCCAGCCCCCAAAATATACTCCCACTATTCCCCTCTCCCCTCAGTGAAACTGTGAATGCTGCTTTCTAGCACAGATCCACACCTCACTTTTGGTCCCATGCCCAGACTTAGGGTTTATCAAATGGCCCCAGAACTCAGGCAAGCACGCTCCTAGGTAGCAAGTTTGTGGATCATTCAGCCTGCCTCGGAAGAAACAATGTTCACTCTTCTTAGTTCAGATGTTGCCCTTTTCTGTTCTAATTCCTGGGACTAGAATTTTCAGACCACTGATCGTGATCACTCGCTGTACGGGCAGAGCCACACGTCCCTGGGAGTGAGGGATTTGCGTATGCCCGGAGGTCCTCACAGAAGGCAGGCAATCTCCCAGACCACCACAGCAGAGGGCATCCGTTATTAACATCCACACACCCTCCTCCCACTTCAGTGCCATTAATCACTTGTTAGAGCAGCACGTCACGTCCAGCACCGCTGATTGACTGACTTCTCTCCTCCCTCCACTCTGAGGCTAGTTACCTAGGCCGCAAAAAACACTACTTCACTACAATAGGAAAAGGAGCAAGGATATCTGTCTCTCAGAATAGCATGTTTGCTCAGGTTCTTACCCTAAACGTCTCCCTGACACTCACATCCTGTGATAGCTTGTCCCTGTACTAGCTACCCTCTGACCACAGAAGAGCCTCAGTATAGTCCTCCTGCACCTGCCCCTCCCAATGTTAACATCACTTCCTCTTTAAACAACAAGTTAAGTGTGGTCGTACCCATCCAATTAAACCCAGTGGTTGTCGGTGCTGCCTGGGTAATTGGATCATGGAAGTCAGCTGCTTCCTTAGCATGAGACAGCTCTTCAGTCTGTCTGCGTGACTGTTTCTTTATCACTAGAAAATCTGACCTTCACATTTTAATTCTAAACATGTAAAAATGTGACAGCCTGCAATTTTGTAGGCATTGGAGTTGTAGCTGCTATTTATAAATGGAACGTCTATCAAAATAAGTAATCGTTTATAAAACTCAGTTTTTGTAGGATTTTCCAAGGAGAATCACCTTGATTGAATGTTTCTCATTCATTAAACTTTGCAGAAGTGATTCATAGTACTGTTTTTAATCACTTTTTTATATAAGAACAGAATGTTTGCAAGGAAGCCAAAGTTTGTTAATAATTTTTATATGACTAAAATAAAGTAAATTTGGAGGGATCTATAATCATTAAGCTGCAAGGGGAATCACTGAGATAATTTTAGTAATACAGCAGGTCCTCAAGTAACATTATTCTGTTCAACAAGTTTCATCGTAACGTTGAGGAGATGCTGTAGGAACTTAACTTTTGTTTATGTCCATTAGCGTGCGGTAAATTTGATTTTGTTATATGTCTTTTCATTTAAAGTTGCAGAACCTATTGACATTGTTAAGTGAGGACTTAACTGGATATTGATCCCCCAAAAAGTAGACGTTTTTATAAATGTTGCAATTTCTGTGGGTCTTTCATCACTAGTAAGTTTATCATTTATACAGAGTAAATAGTAAAAATAAGATTATCGTATTTACTGACTAATCTATTTAATTTTGTGGGTAAAAGGTACAGATGCTTTTCAGCCTACGATGGGGATCCGATAGGGATCCGTCCTAGTAAGCCCATCGTAAGTTGAAAATGTATTTAATACATTTAACCTACTGATCATTACGGCTTAGCATACCCTACCTTAAACGTGCTCAGATCACGTACATTAGCCTGTAGTCGGGCAACACCGTCTAACCCAAGGCCTGTTTTATAATGTTAAATGTCTCATGTAATTTTTTATACATATTGCTTTCCCACCATCCTAAAGTCAAAAAATCCTAAGTGAGGGACCATCTGTATCTTGGCCAGTGGCCACTCTGTGTCTGTGAACCTAATCACGACTTCTTTAGTTCTGGTCAGTAGGGCCGTGGCCACTGTTTCTATTGTTTCCTTATAGAAGAGGTAATAGCCAATCATTTTGCATTTGTATTTCCATTCCTTTTTCTTTCTTTCTTTCTTTCTTTTTTTTTTTTTTTTTTTTTTTTTTTTTTTTTTTTTTTTTTTTTTTTTTTTTTTTTTTTTTTTTGCTTCTGTGTAAGCTGATGATTGAATAAGCAAACTAATTCTACTTTCAAAGAGCTCTGAAGGCTTAATGACCCTCTTTGTAACTGAGAACTGGTTCTTGTTATATTAATCACTCTGTAAATGAATGATACACCAGATTCACTGCCTTGGGTTGATTGCTGGAGGAACTGTTTTGTACAACAATAAAGGTGTGAATTTATGTCTAGTTTTATTTTCAGTCTTGCTAAATAAAATGAGTCTTTGTATTTACTAGTTTTATTTTCAGTCTTGCTAATAAATAAAATTAGTCTTTGTATTTTTTTATTAAAGTGAAATTTAACAACAGCTAATATTAGAATAGGTGCCATAAAGAAATAAACCATCCCTGCCTCGTGAGTAGAGTACAAAATCACCCTAAAAATATGAGGGCTGTCCGGAAAGTATTCAGCTGCAAACCATTCTTGTTACACTGACAATGGCTGGATTTTTCATATTACACGGCTGGATACTTTCTGCACAGCTTTTGTATATCCTCATTATCAATGCAGAAACAATAAACAACTGATTGGTGAACATGGCATAATTCTTGGTAGGTGCTGTAGTATTTATCATTTTAAAGCATCCATGACCACTGCAGTTCTGTGGCAGAGGGCAGCGATCTCTTCAGTTGACCCAAACTCGTGATACCAATTCAGTGAGAAAGTCTCAGGCTCTGCTCTGAAAAGATGCCCAGCGTAAGATTTCTAAATAAAATACAGGGTGCCCTGTGTGCTTAAATTTGAATTTCACATAGACAATGAATAGTTTTAGCATAAGTATTTCACAAATATGGCATGAGACATGGTCATACTAGAAGGTTATTTGTTGTTTATGTGTAATTCACATTTAACTGAGTATCCTGTATTTTTATTTGCTAAGTCTGGCAACCCTAGCCCAGGCTTCCTCCAGTGTTCTAGTGCTCTCAAACTTTCTCTCAGTTTGAGAGCTTACTGCACAAACAATAGGACTTTACATTGAATAGGTCAGTTAAGATGTAGATACTGGACTTAGACTGCCAACATTCCAATGCCTGCAGTGCCCCTTGTGAGGTCTAAGGTCTTGAATAAATTCATTAACCTCTCTGAGCCTCAGTTTCCTTATAAAATGGGAAGAGTGGGTTACATGAAATAATGCACGTAATGGAGTTATCACTGTGCCTAGCATGTGTAAGTGTTAAAAAATAACTTACTTTCAGTCGTCTGGAAAAACAGGCTAGAAGGCACACAGCTATTCAGTAGGTCCCACAAAGTGGAAAACCAGACAGAATAAGATTACAAGTAGGATAACACGGAGAGGAAGAAGGCAACGGCCCTGCAGTGCAGCAAACACGGCACTGAGGATACATACCCGTACAGAAATGTAGCATGTAGAAAATAAGCTGGTTCGGCCCTGTTGAGAGTCAAAATTTCTGAGTTCTGGGCTCTAATTAGAAAAAGAATGGAAAAGGCTAGAGAGAAAACAAAATGTTAAACCCCAAACAAAGAAAAAACAGTTGATAAAAAGTAAAGCCCATGGGTCGACCCCAGGAAGGGCAGAAGGGAAATCTAACCACCTCACGTTTATAGAAGCTGCGTAATTGGTTCGCTGGATATTTTCTAGCTCCTCAGAGACCAAAGAAGAGGAAATTAGCTTGCAGAATGCAGTACGTTTAAAGATTTTCCTCAAGATAAAACTGGCTAAAATTTGAAATGGAGAGAAGTGGTTATCTGCAAATAGAAAATAAATAAGTTCAGGGATTTGCGTGGGTACCGTTTTTCCCTCTTATGGTCCTCAGAAATTGGGGCGATTCTGTGCTGTTGGGGATGGTTTAAATGTCATTCTTTCTATATGAAAGATCAAATGATCTCTACAGGTCCCCCCCAGGTCTAGAGTTCTGGAATCCATATTGACATTTCAAAAGCCAAATGTGACGGCATGTTTGCTGAGAGATTGCTGTCATCGCTGCTCTGCCTGAATTCATTTAAACTGGAGCACGGGCATTATTATTTCTCTTCAGAACCAAGTAACCAGGCAACAGTAACTTTCTATTATTTTCAGGTTTTTTTGCATTCCCCCTGCAGAAGCACTGTAAGCTCAGAAGGAAACAATTTTAAAATCCATAAGCGTTTTTCTCATAATTCAGGACCTCCTACCACAAGGGAGACTGTTTTAAAAGCTTGATGGCACTTATGGTGAGTGAGTATACTGGAGTTTAGATTGTTTATAAATTTTGTTCTTCTGACTATATGGCTTTTTCTTCTCTCTCTTTCCCCCTCTGTTTTTGCAAACCATTGGATCAATGTAAAGACAGTTACTGGTGATGAAATGATTTTGGACTTACATTTTTCAAGGATTAGGTATTGGAGGGAAGGATGAAAGGTTAAATTAGATGGTTGATGTCCCAGCAAGAGGAAGAGAAGGCAGTAGAAAAGAAAATAAGGAGAAAAAAGGGGGGATAACGTTGATTCAAAAGCGCAGCTAAGCAGTAAAGAAATTGAGAAAAGTGAAATGATGATGGGACTGGGGTTACCGTGATCTTTTGGTCCTTCCATTTTCATAAGGTCATAGAACATTACAGATAAACAGTGTCTTAGAAGTGAATCTATAGTAAAGCCTGTATGACGCTGGGTCTCCCCCCAAGGCACCTGTACAAAGAAATGCCTCAATGAACGCTGACTGAATGGATAAGTAGGGTGGAGGGACCCCCACTCATTGAACACTTAACCTGCTCTGGGGAAGCACTCTTCTCAGTGTGCTACACGTCACCTTGACTGATTGACCCACGTTGCAACTCTGAGGGAGATGCTGACCCTATTTTATACATGGAAATGTGAAGTTCAGTAACTTATCCATAATCACAATTTAATGATGAAAGTGAGATTCAACTTGTGTCAGTCCTATGCCACCTCTATCCTCATTAGCTTGAAATTTTAAATCACTCTGCTGCTGCTTTTTTGGGAGACACACACCCATATACATAATGATGGGGGTGGGGAAATCGACCTTGTAATTCAGAGAGACCTCACCTGTTAAATGAAGATGCACCTATTGGCTGTCATAGTCACCTATCACCTGTATTACGCATCCCTTAGATCGCCATGGTCCTGGTGGGCTACATGTTTTCCAAGCAGCCTGTCACTAAGTGTTTCATGCTCCCCCAGCCCTCCCTCTACACATCCCTTCACCGTGCTCTCCATCACTGTAATCTGGTTCCTTCCACCGGTGACTGCTGGCTAGCACCTTCCAACTTTGTATCTCTACAGCAAACTTCGATTTTATTCACCCCACGAAGGGCTATTCCAGTCATTTTTAACTTTTATCACCTGACAGGAGTAGAAATTAGCAAATGCTGAGATTTGAGTACAGTTACTCCTAATGTCTTCACAGATAACCAGTTAGGTGTTCCGGATAAATGGAGACTTCCGAAGAAAGCTGTCCTTGAAGGACCCTAGGTTCTGCTCAGAAAGATTTTTCCTGGAACAGAACAGGTGAAATTTCCTATCTGTCCCTAGGGTATGGGAAGATGATGACAGACGAAGTAAGAACATTGCACTTGCTTTTCAGTTACCTCAAGACAACCTGGAGCACAAACCTCAGCCCTCCTCCCAACAGGACAGCCCCAAGTGCTTTCCTTAACAAAGCTGATCTCCTACTTGCCCACAGCACTTCCCCACCTGACAGTAACAGTATTTGACTTGGTCTCTGTGTTGTCTGGCTCCTCATTACCTTTACGACCTTCATGTTGACTAGAGGTGGACACACAGGAGACTCAGACTGAGTAAGTGTTGAGCTCCTGCTAGGCTAAGGCTGCACGAGGTAGCACTAGCGCAGGTGGCTACTGACCACTGGCACAGACAGCCAGAAAACTGAGACACGCTGCACGTCAAAGCGACACTGCATTTTGGCAACTAAGTACGATAAAAATAATAAAGAACTAAAACACGTTATTTGAAGTTTTTCTATGGGTTACATGTTGAAATCTTATTTTGGATATACTGAGTGAAATAAAATGTATCGTTAGGTGTTCCTATTCGAATTACTCCAACTACATGTGAGGATCACATATTTCCACTGGACATTGGTGGTCTAAAGATGAAAAGAACAATAATTTGAATCATGCCGGGTCTTTTCCA
>PVJL010002648.1:0-179404 GCA_004026885.1 Lyroderma lyra
TGTGTGTGTGTGTGTGTGTGTGTGCATGTGTGCGTGCGTGTGGAAAACCACAGACTCTGTCTGCAAAGGTCTGACAGGCAACAAAATGGTTGAAGCTCAGGGTCGTTGGACAAGAGGGAGTGGTGGGGGCTGCGGCAAAGAAGACCCACCCTAACAGGTGGCTGTTACTCAGCGCCAACAAAGCCAGGTCTTCCCACCTGCTACCACGTTCTTCCTTGTAGGTGGAATCTGATTTCCAAGTGTTGTCTCAAATTTATAACACGCTGTGAAAGGAAAGACATCAGAGGCCGGAGAGGAAGCTGTGCTGGGGAGTAGGGGAACCAGAGGAGCTCAGCCAGGGGGTTGGGTTTCACAAGCCCCAACCTGGCTTCCCTCCAGGGAATGCCACTCACCCCTTGAGCCGCAGCTGCCCGTTGAGAATTCCCCCACCCCCAGGGGTCCCCACCCCTTCCTTAGGGGATCACTTATATGCAGAGCTAGCACCTTAGAAACAGGCCCAGGAGCTGGGAGGGACCCGAGTCCAGTGTGGAATCTGAGACCTGGGGAGGCTGAGGGCCTTGGCCCGGGCCGTGCAGCCCGCCCAGGCAGTGCCGACACCCCTGGCTTCCTGCCTCGGCCCATCTGTCAGTGCCTATTACTGCCCTGTCCCGGAAACATGAAATACTGCTCTGGAGCAGCCCAGGACAGGAACAGCAGATGCCCCACCCGCTGCCACCTGCCCCCCTTCACACCCAGCCCACCAGGCGTGGTGGCTTCTTCTGGGGCCATAAGATTTCATGCTGTATTGAACTTGGGAGGGGATTGAGTCAAGAGACTGAGACGCCAGCAAAAAACGAGTTTAAGTATCGGCTCGGTCTTTTGGGGGTTCTTTTAAATGTAACCAAATTGAAAAATGTGAGAGCAAGAGTGAGAGAGAGAGAGAGACTTTACAGACGACAAATTTCTTTTCTCGGAGTCCTCACCCTTCTGCAGCTTCGGGGGGGTGGAGCGGGCACCCACAGCCCTGTGTGAACAGTCATTCTGTGCACCTGGGCTCAGAGCTGCAGTTGATGGCAGGCAGTCACAGATGGCCTGTGGTTCCAGGACGTGTGGGAGAACTGACCAAACGCCTGCAGTTCTGTCAGTCAAGGCGTGCAGAGCAGGAGGTTTCCTTTTCCCTGGAGAGAGGAGGGGAGAGGGGAGGAGGGGAGGGGACAGGAGAGAGCAGGGCAGCTGGTAGCCCTGGGCTGGGACAACCCCGCACCTGGGAGTGTAGGAAGGGTGACTAAGGCAGGCTTCACGGAAGAGGTGAGTCTCAAAGGCTGAGCAAGAGTTTGCCAGGCAGAGAGGTGAGGGAAAGGAATTCCAGGCCCAGGGAGGGTCACACACAAAGGTCAGGAGGTGAGAGAGGGCTCAGGTGTCCTGGAGCGGGGGAGACACGGTCATCTGTCCGGTGGGGGCAGAGCTTGTTGATGTGAGACCTCAAGGAAACGAGGGTGGGGACAAGGATCGGAGGTGACCGGAGCTGGCAGGGCCAGGAGCGGCTGTGCCTTATGGACCAGAGAGTGCACGACGGCCCTCTGTCCCTACCGTGCCGGGATTTGTTTCCACCAGGTGCGGTACGCCACGTAGACGTGAAAGTAACTGGGATGGAGGGGGACGTCTGTACTCACAGAATGCCATGCAGGGCCACACGGGCTGCACCAGGGGGGTCAGGGGGCAGAAGGAGCGAGGCCAAAGCGTGGGCACAACAGCCCTTACTGTGGTTTTGCTGCTAGACAAGGCAGGGCACGGCGAACACTTTAGGACTGGCTAGTTTGAATCATTGCGGTGGGCTCTGGGCTCTTGGTGGTCCCTGGTTGTCCAGCCCTGGTGATTTAGGGCTTGGTGTGTGAGAGCTGGATAAGGGGGGTGGTTGAGGTATGACTCAGTTTGGTATCAAAGGCAACAAGGTGTTTGGTCTCTCTAGCAATCAGCTAGCTCTGGGATGTCAAAGCATCCTACACTGTAGACAACAAAACCCTGGTTAATGCAGCCTCCAAGTGTGGCTGGGATCCTGAGCCCCTTTCAGGGGGTCCGTGAGGCCCTGCCCCTTTTAACCACTCCCCTGGGCGAGGCCGGATCACGTTCATACACTTTCACCCGAACGACACAATCGCAGCAGATCGCTGCCGAAGCAGGTATGAAAAGCCAACGGTCTTCTTTAAACCAGACACCTCAGAGACTCGCAAAACTGTGAAACAAATGCCACTCTGCTCACTACGTTCTTTTGCTGTTGTTGTTGTTTTGGAAAACATAGTTATTTTTCATTAAAACGGTTAACATGTGAGGGGCTTAATATCGTAACTAATATTTAGGCTGACCAGGCGTACTGTTTTAAACGAGACAGAAAACAACGGTCCTGTCCCACGTCAAACGGCACGTGGGGTCAGCCTCGTCTCACCCGGCTAAATTCCAGGTGACAGTCGGCCGACCACGTGTACCGTTTGAAACAGGGCAGTGCTGTGGTTTTCTGTCCATTTAAAATGGCACTTCCGGTCAGCCTACTAATATTAGTTATTTTAAAATCACTAACAAACATTTTAAAGTTTCCTCAGTTTTAGCTTCTAATGTGGCAAATATCAGCAGCCACACCCCACACAGACCAAAGCTCTCTGGAGTCCTCGGTAAGTTTTAAGTGTCAAGCAGTCCCGAGACCAGAACCCTGGGGACCGTCAGCAGGCAGGACCCCTCTCCTTGCTGGACCCCCCCCCCCCCGCCAGCTCTCCCTTTCTCCAGACAAGTCATACGGATTCACTGAAGAAAGAAGACTAATCAGCTCTCTGGAGGCTGGCTGGGTGGGCAGGGTCTTGCAGGGGAGCCAGGGGGCAGAAGCTTCCGCCTGCACCCCACCCCCAGGTGCCAAGGACCAACTGCTCAGGCTGAGCCCCGGGCCTCTCTCCTCACCACAGGTCACTGGGTCATTGCTGGATGCGCTGAAGCGGGTGGGGAGGGGGACGAGGATCCAGGGTCAGGACAGGGACAGAAACTGCACAATGCCTTGGAAGGGGCTAACGGGCGGGTCCCCCTCCCCACGCCTGAGATCCGGGATTCCAGGGCCTGGAACACCTCCAGAGGCCTCAAGTTAGGACAAGGGTCATTCCTCAGACAAGGGCCACGGAGGAAAGAGCCAGGCCTGGGAGAGAGTGGGGGGTCCCAGGCAGGGCAACAGGGTGCTTCCACCCAGCAGGGCGCTCAAGTTCCATCAGGGTGGGGTGGCCCCCCGAGGGCCAGCGCGGTGCCCCACGTCCCACACCATCCTTCTAGGACCTGTGATAGGCCTGTCCACCCTCCCGATGGCCTTCCTTAGTGAGTCCCTGCTCTGGGGGCCCTGGCAGTGGCACAGTACTGGCACAGTATTTCTGCCCCGGGTTGGGCTGTCGGGGAGGGCAGTACCAGGGGCGCACCTGGCACAGCCGCAGGCCACCCAAACAGGTGGGGCCCTTGGGTGTTTGGACGTGGTAGGCCACCTGGGCCTCCTTCCTTTTCTTCGTCCACACTCTCTGCGAGCTCTGCTCTGGGGTCCCCCAACCCGCCCCAGCTTCGCTTCCCTTCCCTGGTCCATCCGTGACCCAGGGGCTGAGGGGACACTCTGCCCCTCAGCTGTATGTGATGCAAAGAGACGCGGGAGTTCTTTTCCTAGGCCTGAAGCAGAGTGACTGGGGGCATGGCTCTGAGTGGGGCTCTGGGGCATCCTCCCTCTGTTCTTGCCGGTGGCTTCTGGGAAGTTCTTAGCTTCTCCACACCTCCGGCTCCTCACCTGGGAAGGCAGGGTGACGGTGTCGTGAAGGTCACAGAAGATGAACGCACGGCCGAGCGGCAGCGCCTCCCCGATAGTTGCTGCTGTAATTACACTCATCTGTCAAAAGCAAGCTCACAACCAGGAGCTGCAGCACGAAGCAGGAGGGAAAGAGCAGAGAGCAGACATCGAAGCACAGAGCGGGTGATGGGGGGCTAAGTGCCCCCAACAACGGTCCCCAGCGTGGTTGGTGACCCCACCAGGACACAAATCCCATTTCCTCTCTCAACCCCTGCACTTCCTGAAGCAACAGGATTTCCAGGCTGCCTGGCAGATAACAAGGGATTCTTGGCCAGGATTTGAGGTCCCCACAGGATTGTCCCAGGGACCAGCTGCCCCCTAGATGTCCCCTCCGTCTCACTGAAGCACCAGATTCCCAGAGCCAGTCTGCTGAGGCCATGCTCCCAGGCCACCTTCCTCCTTTAGCTTCCTCTTACTTCTCGGCCCACCCACCTCTCTGTGCTGGCCCATCCGATTGGCCTTAACAGGAAGAACTCCACTCTTTCTTATGCCCATCGAGGTGTGGGCACTAAGTTTAATCCTCTCCACAGCCTGGATTAAAACGACATTCTTGCATGGCGTTATTCTAACATCCACACGTGCTTGTGAGTAATGCATATAAAAACCATAGTCATATTTTAACTACGCACTAGGATGACAACCTTTACTTTTGCACATGCTTTCATTTATGTTACCTGGGCTTATAGTTAAACCCACCTTGCATGATAGTTAATGCTCTGTTACTGTGCAGCGTTTCACAGGTAGAGAAACGGAGGCTCAGAGAGGGCACGTGACTTGTCCCAAGGCACACAGCTAGTCTCCGGTAGCACCACGACTCGAGCCAAATTTCCCTAACTCTTAGCAGACCCCATTTTTCCTCTGGGTTATCTGCCTCCTCTCTGTGTTCGTTTCAAAGGTCTGCCACAACTAAGTATCACACGTTTGGCAGGTTAAAACAACAGACATTTATTCTCTCGCAGTACTAGAGACAAGAGTCCAAAATTAAGATGTCATCTGAGCCACATTCCCCTCTGAGGTCTCTCAGGAGGACCATTCCTTCCTCTCCCAGCTTGGGGCGACTCCAGGCATTTCTTGGCTTGTGGCTGCACAACTCCAGCCTCTGCCCCTGTCTTCACTTGGCCTTATCCTCTTCTCCCTGTCTCCCTCTGGGTGTCTTTCGTAAGGACACTTGTCATTGGATTTAGGGCCTACAGGATAATCCAGGATAAGCTCATCTTGAGAGTCTTAATTATATATGCAAAGATGCTTTTTCCAAATGAGGTCACATCCATAGCTTCTGGTGGTTAGGACGCGGACATATCTTTTACAACAAGGTCACTCACCCCACTGCACCCTGGAGGGTAGCACGCCCATGCAGGGGACTGAAGAAGTTATTGGCCTTGAAGCCATCCAGCTGAGACACAATTCCAACAGGAGGAGGCAAACGAAACAGATCTAGACCCAGTGAGCCTGTCCCAAATCAGGACACGGGGCGATTCACGAACCTGCCTCCTTCTGTCACCTGGTCGTCCTCGGCTCACTAGCCTTGTCTCAGGGAAACAAGGACACCCGGGAAGCAACGGGAGGATTTACCGGCCTCCCGAGGACAGAGAATTGTCTCTGTTGCCAACGCCTTGGATGAGGAGGCATTTATATTTCAGCCAAGAGGACCGCAGTGTTATTGGTGCCATAAACGTAAGTGTGGACCCTTAATCGTGTGTAACAGGACATGGTTCTAAAGGATCAGGGTCTCACCTTTACAGTCTGCTCTGACTTGCAGCTCAGAGTGAGCAGTTTCTCAGCAGTTCCCTCCCCTGTGCGGGCGGCCACCCCCACCGAGCAGACAGTCAGCTCCAAGCGGGTACCAGCCGTGGCCTTGGCCTAGCTCTGGGAATGGTGGAGCACTATCCCTACTGGTACTGCTGAAGAAATGAAAATGGCCGTCGGCCCATCCAAACTTGACTGCTAGTTGGGCTTTGGGCTTATCCATCGGCAAACCACATTCCCTCCCTCGCAATCACAGGGGACCTACTGCATTTTGTGCTGTTTTCTTTTTTCACTTCATTCATTCATGTTTAATACTTATTTTTGAGCACATATTATATAGCAAGTTCTACTGTAACATTTCACCAGGTCTTACAGTTCCTATGTAACCATTATAATTATGATAATTATCCACAATTGGAGTATTAGGAAGGACTCTTCATTGAGTGACAAAAAAGTCTATTTCTGCCCCAATACCACTGTGTGGGAGTTTCTCCCCACACCACCAAGCAATTCTTGAACACCAGCTGGGTGTTCTACGATTTAACTCACACCAATCGAAAGCCCAGGTTGACACCTGCGCTTCTAACCAACCCGCTCCAGACTGCAGAGTGCAATGACCCCTCCTTAGACTCGACTAATTTGCTAGAGTGGCTCTCAGGACTCAGGGAAATAGTTTACTTACTAGATTACCAATTTGTCGTGAAAGGATATAGCTCAGGAAGAGCCAGATGGAAGCGATGCATAGGGCAAGGTGTGGGGAAAGGGCTCCGAGCTCCCACCCCTCCCCAGGAGTCCCACTCTCTCTAGGTCTTCGCTTGTTCACCAACCTGGAAGCTCTCCAGACCCATCCTTTTGGAGGCTGCATGACATAGGCATGTTTGATTACAGCATTGGTGATTGATCCAATGGAAGTGCCCCAGGGGTCCTGAAAGTTCTAACCCTCTAATCACAGGGTTGGTTCTCCTAGCAACCAGCCCCATCCTTAGGTTCAGTCCCAAAGTCATCCCCTTAACATCACAAGGGACACTTTTATCGCTCTCATGTCTTAGAAAATTCCAAGGGTTTTCAGAGTTTGATGCCAGAAACGGGGACCAAGACAAAATATACATTTCTTATTATGAATTACAACCTCACAAAAGTAACCCCAAATAAGCTTAAGAAGAAGAACATGCATTGACATCCACAGTGGAAAAGTCAAGAGTAGGATGGGCTTCAGGTGTGACTGAAACCAGATGTTCAGGGGCTGCTGCTGGCCATCTGGCTGCACCTCTTGGCCCTGCTTTGTCTGGGGCTGCCCTCGTTTCCAGGCGGGCTGTCCCCGTGTGGTGGCAAGATAGCGACCAGCATGCTGCTGTCGTTTACACCCCAGTAGAAAGAATGCCTCCTTTCCCCAGGAGTCCCAGCAAAGTCCTGGGCTGACTCTCAGTAGAATACTTTAGATCATGTGTCCATCTCTGTGGCCAGTGGGGGATACAATGTTCTCACTGGTCCAGCTTTGGGGATGCACTCGCCCCCCACCCAATCCAGGGTAGGCAGTAGTCCCACCCAAACCACATTGATTGTGGAAAAGTGGTGATCGCTTAAAGTGAGATTGGGGCGCTGTTGGCAGAAGAAGAGGCATGTGAGCTAGGCAGGCAGGAACACACATGACTCTCCCCTTTGCTGGATGTGTAGGCCTCCCTGCCCCCCGAGTTTCTGTTACGACAGGGGAGACAGCAACTGCTAGCTGAGCAGAGCTCCCTTCATCCCACTGGCACATCTCAGTCTAGTCTCGTTTATATGTGGGGTCCACGGGGTTTTTGTTTGAGGCGAGGCTGCCACGGCTTAAAAACACTTGAAAGCCAGTGGCCACAGCGTGCCTTCGAGCTCCAGACGGCTGAGACTCCATGACGTTAAATCCGCTCTCCCCTCTGACCCTGCCCGGCCGCCTCCCCTCCTTCTCTGCCCCTGTCTGTTCTCCTTCTCTTTTTGCTTTTCTCCCCTTCCTCCTCTGCATTCTCCATTCCCGCAGTGGGCCAGAGGATTTGGGGAGGTAGGGGTGGCAGAGAGGGGGGGCTGGGACTGAGGCAGGGGCCTGCACTCCAGCCCTCCCTGCAGACCCTCCCCCACCCCACCCTTCCTCTCTAACACAGCACCAGTGGGACTTAGGAGGTTTGGCAAGGCCAGTTAGCACCTGACCCTGACTCTTCTGCTATTGACTCAGGTGCTGGCCATCCTGATGGATGTGTTCACAGACGTGGAGATCTTCTGTGACATTCTAGAGGCGGCCAACAAGCGCGGGGTGTTCGTCTGTGTGCTCCTGGATCAGGGAGGTGTGAAGCTCTTCCAGGAGATGTGTGACAAGGTCCAGATCTCTGACCGTCACCTCAAGGTAGGGCCCCCGCAACGAGAGTCCAAAGGGTACATTGTATTAGAATGAGGCAGACTGCGCCATGGTACAGGTGCCCCCACCTCAATGGCTTCACGTCGTAATAGGGTTTATTTCTTGCTCAAAGGCCGGTAGGTCAGACAGCCACCCTCACATTATAGCTGTGCCATTAGCAATACATGGTCCCTGGTGCCAAGGGCCTCAGGTCCTGTGATTACTGGGTCTGTGTGACGTCGCCTAGGTCACACTTACTCAACACGAGGCCATCAAAACAGGTCCAGGGAGCCAGCACAGGCCTTGCCTGCATGGCCCACATCGGCTACACGGACCCTCCTCTGCCCCAAACAACAGTGGGCGGGGGCCCTCCCCCCGCCTTCTCAGAGCTCACGGAAAGGCTGAGAGGGCTGCTGGAGGCGTTGGGTATCCTCTTCCCAGAGCCTGCCCAGCAATGGGCGGGCGTTCTCGGGGTCCCGGCAGGACGGCGCCTTCCTCTGAGATCCCCAGGCCTCACCCGCCCTTTCACTTCCCTAGCCTTCCAAGGGGTCAGCTTGAGGGCTGGGGCAGCAGGCGCCTCTGGTGAGAAAAGGGACAAACAGGGCCACGATTTGGGTTGTGGACCCACCTTTCTTTTGACAGGACAATCATGGGTCCATTGAGATCACCACAAAGCCACCCCCTCTGGTTACATGGAACCTTCTTTCTGACCAGCTTGAGGTCAGGGGCTTATGTCACTAAAGCCACTTACAAAGCAAGGCTCGGCCTACCAGACCTCTGGGGTCTGTGGGAGCCCAGACCGAGGGCTCCATGGGCGTCAGGTCCTCGTCTCTCTTCTGTGTTCTGCTTTTATAAATTCTACCATCTCCGCCTTCCTTGTTTTGTTTTGTTTTGTTTTGTTTTTTTCATTACTCAATGTCGGGACAATGAAGAAAATTTAGAAAACTCAGCCAAAGAAAAAAATTAAAATGGCCCATAATCCCACCAACCCCTGTTTAAGTCTCGATGAACATCCTTCCAGATTTTTCCTGGGCAAACGCATTATTTAGAAATACATCATTAGTAGGCTGACCGGACGTCCTGTTGTAAATGGTACATGTGGGTCAGCCCAGCTCCCTGGGCTAAATTCAAGGCGCCAGGAGGCTGACCCTACGTACCGTTTGAGACGGGACAGGACCATTGTTTTCTGTCCCGTTTAAAAGGGGGTGTCTGGTCAGCCTAATAATTAGTGACCTTGCCTTTCCTTCCAACAGAACATTTCCATCCGGAGTGTGGAAGCAGAGGTGTACTGTGCCAAATCCGGCAGGAAGTTCGCCGGCCAAATCCAGGAGAAGTTCCTCATCTCGGACTGGAGATACGTCCTGTCCGGATCCTACAGGTGAGCACTGGAGAGGCCCCGTGGAGGCCAAGGTTGAGCAGCATAGAATCCTCACTCTTTTCCCCTCCTCAGCTTTCTCAGACATGATTTTAAAGCCATGCAGTTTGTTTTGGGGGCGTTTGTGCATCTTATTTTATTTTCCAAAGGTTTTTTAATTTTAATATGAGAAATTTATTGAGGTATAATTCACATACCAGATAATTCACCCATCTACGTGTGCCGTTCAATTCTTTTTAGCATTACTTCCCTCATCTGTAATACAGGGACCCCAGACGCCCCTCTGTATTAATCAGAACACAAAAACACAGTGACTATAAATGATCACTAAACCTGCTTACATTGCAATTAGGCAGCTTGGTTCATACAAAGGCATCTCAAAGAAAGTGAAAAGTCAGATTATAAACTGGGAGCAGGTTTTCATGATGCTCCGACAAGATGAGTGTCCAAAATCACAACTCCGGGGAATCACATAGCGCAACGGGGGTGCACTGAGGCCGAGGGGGCGCGCAAGGGCCTCGCGGGTGGGTGGAGACGCACGTTGCGCAGAGGCATGCCAGGGCGTGGGGCCTGAAAAGTTGCCAGGGCACCTTTGGGCCTGTTTTGTTGAACAAAGCGTGCAGTTGTTGGGCTAATTTAGGCTGGTCCCAAACAACACAGGGCTCTTGATTCCTAGGGTAGCCGGGAGTCCCACTGTCCCTGTGTTTCCCGCCTCCCCTGCCACTGGGCTGTCCCTAGGCTCAGCATCAGCTGCTGTCTATCTGGGGCTGTGTGGGCAGCTCCTGGGTGAGAGTTGAGGTTTAAACAAAGCCTCCTTGTTCTCTCAGGATTGCTCCACCCTGGTGTGGGCCCCGCCCTGCCCCACGGAGAGGCACCTTGCAGGCTGCGCCCCATCTTTTGATGGCAGGGCAGGCCGGGTGGGGGATGGAGGCTGAGACCATCTCCCCAGGAGCAGAGGATTCTCCCTGCTGGATCCGTGTGCCCGAAAATGGAGCTACCATGCCCTTTAGATTTTCATGAAAATACAGCCCCGGCCTTCTGAGGAGCAGTCAGCTTTCCGCAGCTCCCGTCCCCAAACCTCTGTGTGGTTAGAAGAGCCAGGTGACCCCACATGTCACAGGGGAGTCAGTGAGCACAGAGTTGGGGACACCGGGACTCAGCCCCTTTGTGCTTGCACAGGGACCGGCTAAGGGGCGGGAATCCGAACCTGACCCGAACCCTGACCTGAAGGCGGGGTTCACTCTGGCAGTTTAAACACTCACCTGCAGACGTTTGCGGCTCCGGCCTTCGCCTCTGCCGTCTGTGGGTGCCAGGACGGAGTGAGCCCGCCCGGAGGGGCGGTGGGCATGTGAACCCCCTTCCCCGCAGCCCTGCCGTTAGCCCCTCTCCCCCTGAGGAGGGTCACAGAGGCCATGGCCCCCAGTTCCCAGCTCTCTCCCCCTCCTCCTGCCCTCAGCTTCACCTGGCTCTGTGGACACGTCCACCGGAACATCCTCTCCAAGTTCACGGGCCAGGCGGTGCAGCTGTTTGACGAGGAGTTCCGCCACCTCTACGCCTCCTCCAAGCCCGTGATGGGCCTGAAGTCCCCCAGGCTGGGCACCCCACTTCAGCCCGGAGCCAGCCGCAGCCCCCGGCCCAGCCGCCTCAGTGGCAGTAGCTGCTCCGGCAGTGACCACACATCTTCCAACCCCTTCAGCACCCCATCAACGGGAAGCAACCCCCAGAACCAGAGTCGGTCCATGTCCTCGGGGCCCAGCAGTGCCCTGGCCCCCATCCCGCCCCCACCCCCCAGGTTTCAGCCGTCCCATGGCCTTTGGGGGGCCCTGACTGCACAGGCCCACTTCTCCCTGAGACCCCATGATGGCCTGCCTCTCTACAGCAACCTCAGTGCCTCCAGGCCCACGAGGCTGCAGCTTGAGCAGGTGGGGCTGGCCCCCAGGGCAGCCCACATCTGGAGGCCCTTTCTACAGGTCTCCCCTCATTTCTGAAGGGTCCCTTCCTCCCGCCGCCCTCTCGGGGCCAGCACTGGGCTTTCCTGGGTTTTCTGGCCCGAGAAAGCCGCCTCAGTGACCACAGCTTTGACCCCGCTTCCTTTGGGACTGAAGGCACTCGAGTAGCGTCATTGCCTGGCCTGAGACCACCCCCCCCCCCCGCCGCCCCCAGGCCCTGGGTTCCCTTCTCTAGTTTGGTCTGTGCAGCACATTCCAGAAGGTTCCAGGGAGGTGGGGGGGGAGGGTGTGGGGAGCTGGCTGTCACAGGAGGGCAGAGCTGCGTCTTTAATGCTCCGCTGTCTGGACTTGTTCCACGACGCTGTTGGATGCAGAGACACTGTCACTTTGTCAGCTTTCTCCCGAAGAGCGCGTCAGAAAAACTGTTGTCAGAGCAGGTAAATGTTGCAGCCGCGCACGCACGCGCACAAGCACGGCCTCCGTGTTCTCGTGGTTCACTCCCCAAGGTGCTCCATGCTTCCTTCCTGGTAGGGGGCGGGCGAGCGAGTGGGCAGGGGCCCAAGGGCAGTGGCTACAGCGCGCAGGGGCCGTGCGTGCCAGGCTGCCTCCCCCATGCCCCACTGCCCACTCACCACGTCGGGCAGACCCACACACAGACACCTTCCGGCGGGGCGGCGGGGGCACAGGCTTTGAGCATAGAGATTTCTAGAGCTTCCCACTGGCATGGCTGCTAGTGAAGAACCCCCAGGCTGTCTCCCTGCTGCGGGTCAGCAAACCGCAGAGATGGCGCTTCCTGACTGAGACCGTGCTTTGGCCCCCAGTCGGGGGCTTACTCCTGGTGGCTGCCCTCTGAGAACGGCCCTCAAGTGGCAGGGCCTGAGAGCTGCTCCCTGGCCCTTCCCCGGACGTCCACACGCTGCTGTCCGGACAGGCCCGGGCGGCAGCTGCTGAGGCAAACCCAGCACCGCGTCCCGGGGGCCCACCCTCAAGCACAGCGTGAAGACGCCGAATTCTTCTGTCCCAATTCCTGGGAGGCCGGCTGTGGCTTCCATTCCAAAGGGGCCTGAATTCACGTAGCCGATCACAAATTTGCCCCCCATTCCATGTGCCAGATGGGCAGCCAGTGTTGGTGGAAAGAGATGTGTCCCTAGCTCTCAGCTTATACGACAATGCTACTTTTTTTTTTTTACTTGTTTTAGAAATCTTGCTTGATTTCAACAACTGATCATTGGGGCTACTTGGGTCTTGTTTGTTTTTGTTTTTGTTTCCTCTTCCCATGTATTAAATTACAGCTCTTACATTTTCTATTCACCAATAAAGAGTGAACCAGGCAAACCCTGGGCCTCCACCCTCAACCCCAATGAAAGCAGAACCCAGGCCCATGTGTCCTCTGTCTACCTGTGTGCCTTCAGCTATGCTGTGTAACTTCCAGAACTTGTAAAGTAAGAAACCGGTATCTTTCCAAAGTTTTATGGATGAAAAGTGGTGCTATAGTAAATCCCAGGTTCCTAACTGGGCAGGTCACAGTGGGTAGTCAGGCCCCAGGCCCGTAGCTTCTTTAGCAAAGGGTTTAAAGCCAGTCCTGTCCCTTGTGGTTGTGTATCTGGGTTAACACACCTTTGGGAAGTCAGAAATAACACCCCACAAAGGTGACCACTTAACCCTTTCACTGCGTTAACTGACTTCAAGTATTTTTTTCAAAATGTGTCAAAAAGCCACAAAATATAAAAAGTTGATATTTTGACTACTTTATGCATTTAATAACATCTCGAGGTGCTTTGTATGTATATATATGACATTATTTTTATTTAAAATTGTGGTTATATGGTAATAAATTCACCATTATATTGAATTTTAGCAAAAAATACTCAAAACGTACTAAGTGGCATAAATTAGATTTAAGTATAGATAAATTAGAATCTAATGGCATCGATGACATAAAATCTATTACAAAGTGTTACACAATGCGGCATACAAAACACCTTTGTTGTTGACAGTGCAAGCACAGGAAAACATTTAAAAATCTTATAAATGGAGGAGTCTTGAAACAGTTTCAAACTGAGTAACAATTTTACAATAATTAACAGTATTTATGTTTTTATGTAGTTAAGATGGTACATTTTTATTAACATAAATGATTCAAGTATAAAACTTTCCCGTTGCTATTCATTCTTGAAAAACACAAAAACACAGGAAAATGTACATCTCTGCTTTCCTAAACGTCCTTTCTGGGTCACTGACAGGATTTTTTATATTTTACTTTTGAGTGACAGTTCTCAAAACAAGCAACAGCACATACCGCCGGGGTTGCAGGACGGAGCACAGTAATCCGCGGTTTGTTTCCGTTTGCAGACACCACCCCCCTTTTGGGCGCGCAGTGAGGGTCCGGCACTGCGCATGCCACAACTGGGCGGCGTTTGCCTTTTCTGAGCCTCTGGGGTGAACTCGAACACCACAGTCAGCAGATGGAAATGTCATTCGGGTGGATCCCAACCTCGCAGCAAAAGGGTGAAGAAAGCACACACTCTTGTAACCCGGTCCCCGCCTCGCTTTCTCCCACCTTCAGGTCATCTTCCTTACATTCTGTCCTTAATTCCAAGTGCACCAAAGCAGCTGCAAACTGCCACTCCGCAGAGCACCCCAGCTCTTGCTTCCTGGCAGCTGCCGTCAGCCTTGGCTCCAAGAAACGCTCATAAACATTCTCTGCAGGTTTGGACGTTTCTCCGTGGACAGTTTCCTGATGGCTGCTGCTGTAAATCATCTTGCGATCATAATAAGAAGCACAGGGGCGAGTCCAGTCACAGCACTGATTATCGATAGCCTGACACCAGTACAAAACGTCCCCTTTGCCGTGTAACCTAACATATTCACGGGTTCTGGGGATTAGGACGAGGACGTCTTTGTGGGGCCATTATCGCCTACACATTCCAGGCACCCGGTGGAGGCCGTAGGCAAGAAGGTGGCCGGGCCTAGAGAGCAGGACGGCCCTGAAATCGGGAAGCAGCAAAGCAGGGACCCGCCCCCTCTCACCCCCTTTCCGGGCACCTCTTTCATTTCCTTTCTCTGCAGACCTGTTTCCTCAGGTGCCTTGGCAGCACACAACCCCCACCCCCATCTCACCCCAGGCTTTGACCAAGTTTAGGACATGTGAGAAGTGTCTTTCATTACTCAAATCTCTAAGGGAGATTCTGATTGGCCCAGGTTAGGTCAGGTAAACCCTCCTTCCTCGCTCCGATCAGTTAGGGTCACAGAGTACACGTACCCACCTGCAGGGAGGACAGTGCGTTCCTGGAGAGGGGGGCAGGGTGGTCCTTAGCTCAAGGGCCAAGCAGGCACAACGGTGAAGTTGTAGGTGACGGAGCCACTCGGTGCCGAGGAGGGAGGAAAGGATAAAGAAGGGTGAGCCCCAAGGAGACGTGCCTGTCTTCCATGTCTCCTGACCACAGTAGCGAAGTGGACAGACACACTGCTGTTAGGAAGACAGAGTAGGAGCCAGGCCTGGGCTGCCCCTCATGAGGACCCTCGGGGCATTCACTTCAGCTTCAGGCTGTGCACTACACTGAGGCCAGGCGTGGCAAGGGGACAAGGGCCAGGCCTGGGGAACGCAAGCACGCGTGCAAGACCACACCTGGACGTTCGGCGCATCAGCCACACCGTGGGCATCAGAGATTTGCATACTCTTTTTTTTTTTTTTTTTTTTTTTTTTTGCTTTCTGGTATGTGGGCAGCTCCCTAACTGGGAATCGAACCCAGGCCGCAGCACTGACAGCGCCAGCGCCGAAGCCTTAAGCCACTACACCATCAGGGAACTCCCAGATTTGCATACTCTTGTATCATCCTCTGTGGGTTTTGTTCACCTGTTTGTTTTCACGATTAACACCTTGGAAAGTAGTGTGTGAGTTCCCTTTACGAAGACATTTCAAAAGCACAAGAAAGCTGTTTAGAACAATCCTTTTTGCAAGAGGTGGCCTTGGGTTTGTTTTATAGAGATTCTTACCCAAGGTTTTTCTAAAATGAAGCCTGTCTTTGGGGAGATGTGGTATCACTGGGCAGGGGCACCTTTGGCGCTGGCGGTGGGGCTCTGTCGGGATGAGCCCAGGAGCTGCTAGCTCACCAGGCTTCAGGTGACCTGCGCATGGACCTAGGCTCCAGGAAGGCAGCGACAGGCAGAAACCATGGCACGTCCAGGAAGGTGAGGTCCGTCATAAAGGGGCACAGCAGAGACCGTCCTAGGGCCTGTGATCTATTATAGCAAAGAGGATTCATACCATGAATATTCGATTGTAACTCCAGTGAGCATTTGGGGGGGGGGGGTGGCAAGCAGAGGCACTGTGACATTTAAAGGGGGCCCTGAGCAAGTGTGGGATCGGGAACATCTTGTCTGAGAGTGACTTTTGAGCTAAGATCTTTAAGAGGGGGACATTTAGGACAGGGCTGGAAGATTGTAGTGAAGTCTGTTCCAAGTATTGTCATAACTTGGGACTTGACTGCTTTGAAACTCGTCGAATGGTACTCGACGCATTTCGATGTGAAAATTTTGTCCCAGATACTCTTTATTTGGTACTCAGTGCACAAGCTAGAACTCGTCGGTGTCGATTGCCCGGTGACTCACTCTGTCCAGCGGGACACAAGGGGTCATGCGTTAAGTCACGTGGTAGCTCTTGCCCTGTGCACATCCCCTTGAGATCTTAGTTTCTGTGCTCATTTTGTGTATCTTTGGTTTGGAACTGCATTATATTTATTTCCATGATTCCTTATGGGAAAAATGTTTGTTCCTCATTGGTTTTGGTACTCAGTTGCACCTCCAGGAACCAACTAACAAGGACAGAGATACCATTGCAGAGGTATCTGGATGGGCAGAGGGCTCGGGTGGCAGGAAGCTTGAAGAATGTAAGGACATGAGAGGAATCCAGAGTTAAGCTGGAGTGGCATGGGCCAGGGCTCGACTGCACAGGTCTCACGAAGGATTGGAAAGTCACTGAAGGACTCTGAAAATGAAGCTTTGAGCTTTGTAAGATCCCTGTGGCTATAGCATAAAGATTGCAGGAGTGTTAAGAGTAAGGGACAAGAGGCTCTCACCAGCTCAAATGCCAGGCTTAGATCCGCCACCTCCCACCCACAGAGAAAATGCGGAAGATGGGCCTTTTGAGTCACAAAAGGCAAGAACTGCCCTTGGGTCCCATTCCTCCCACCTGGAGTGCAGTCACCTCTGTGGTTCACATTTGCTCACCTTCCGAGTGATTCATTCATTGATGAGAGGGTGGGGTGTCTAAGCGGACCGGCCTGGGATATTTTTCTTTAGCGTAATCGTTGCTCAATTATTTACCATAAACTCCATGATAACCTGTCTCTCCATGGCAACCACACACTGCTTGTCACAATGAACAGGAGCTCAACAAGTGATTGGTAATAACTCAACGAATGGAGGGAGGGCAAATGGGGAGCTGCTGAGGGGTTTCCATCCTTTTTAATGGTCCCCAGAAATTGAAATGTCCATTAATCATAGTTTTTGTTTCCCATTAGAGGCAAATGACTAAACTTGGCAATTGCTAGTCATGCTATTACTCACTCATACAAAAAGAGTAGTCAGAGTATAAACAAAATCAGACCTTTGTTCTGGGAAGGGGACTAGGAAGGTGAAGAGGAGGGGAAATCCTGATGATGTCACCTTTTGGCCCAGGGCAGGAATTCTCTTCCTTCTAAGTATGGGATGGCACTGGATAGCATTTTCAGTTATTAAATGCCAGCTCTCTTAAGGGAGCTCTTCCATCCCAGACAGTCTGAGTAAGGAAATGGCCCTTTGTATGTGAAGATGATGTTCTAAGACTGATTATAATTGGTGTGGCTGAAAGAACAGGACACTCACCTTGTGCGACAGTGCTCTACAGGTCTCGTGTTTCTGTATATCTTGTGAGCAAGGTACTGACTGCCCTTCGTTTCAGACTAGCTCTTCAATGCCATCTGCATAGCAAATAGCCTCAGAGACAGAGTCCTTCCAGGACCGCAAGTCCAGCACATTTACTGCCCATTACAGAGAGCTGCGCTGCCAAGCTCGGGGTCCCTCTCCCGGCACGCACTCCCCTGCATTGCACTCAGGGTGGGCCCACACACACCCCTCCCTTGTGACGTGGGGGCATAAGGGCTGATGCAAATACGCTGAAGCTTATACCTCTTGCTGGGCCACGAATAACTGTCTCCTGCAGCATCCCTGAACCTGGCAGGCCAACAGGTTTGCTATTACATTTCAACGTGCTTGGTCACTCCTGACGAATTTACCTAAATAACGTGGACACGTGTGCTGTTGGTGATAGGACAGTAACTGCCTTCAAAAGACTGTAAAATCTAAAAAACTCTTTTATATACTTTCCCAACATGTATCTTCTCAAAGGGGTAGGAGTCCTAAGTATAAAAGTGAAAGACAAAAATCTAAAAAGACAACAAAAAAATCAAGACAACGAACACAGTAGAAATAAACTGGGAGATGAGCCCTTTTTATAAAACATAAATAATCATTTTTAATCCACTATATTATATGATTAGCAGTGGATTCTTTCTGAAGCAAGAACAATTAATGCAGTTCAAGATGTTCTGTTTGATTTTAAAGGGATTACTAAGCCAAGATTTGTATCTCTGTATGCAACTGATTTTCAGAGGAGCAGACGTGGTCTTTGATCTTTCTGAACCACTTGTCTTCAAATTCCTTCGAAGATGCAATCACCAAGGTGGCCAGGGCTGCAGAGCCAACACACTTCACCTCGGTGTGAACCTCGTCTTTTATTTTTTCTGGGACAATATCTTCTCCCATAACCTGCAGTAGGAGGAAAAAAACCGCGACCCAGTAAGAGGGGCAGGGGACATGGAGTGGAGGACTATGCTATTCACCAAGTGTAAAGGATTTCATATAAAAGCAGAAATTAGCTGCCAGGGGACAATTCCAGCAGCTCTGACTTATTAAAGAGATGTCCGTACAGCTGCAGCGATCCAAAGACCACACTGGAGAACATCCTGTATTTCTAGTCTCATCTTTCCTGAGTGAACAAATCACCAAAGTACTAATGTGGCAGCCATACTGTGCAGCCTCCAGGGAGGGCCAAGTCCACCGTCTCACATCAGGGAGCATCTTCTGTGGGCAGGAAGGCAATTGTGAGTGGTTCTCCCTGCTTGTAAAACACCGAGCAGCAAGGGCAGGGTGTGGGGAGGTGCGCACAGGTTCTTGCCCTTAGAACTTCTCCAAACAAGTCCAAGGCAGCAAGCAGCTGGGTCCACCTGTACTGACCCAGAGACTCAAATCTCCCTGGAAATGTTACCACAGCAACCTCAGGGATGGAGGGAGCACACTGGTCCTCTAATGGCACAATACTGCTCCCTACTGGTCGCAATCAGGCCCAGGTTTTCCATTCGTTTCTACCTGATAAAACACCCATGAAGTTCAGTTGTAGAAAAAGCTTGTACCTGAACCCACTAGGCAATCAGCCCACCTTTGGTAAGGATGGAACTCAAACTTAGTCCCACGACATTTCATATACCATTTGGCAGGGATGTTGCAGACCAGGCTGTCCAATCTCTTGGCTTCCCTGGGCCACACACTGGAAGAAGAATTATTACCTTGGAGCAAACATAAAATACACTCACACTAACGATAACTGATGAGCTAAAAGAAAAAAGGTCACAAAGAAATTCTCCTGGTTTAAGCAAGTTTACGGATTTGTGTTGGGCTGCATTCAAAGCTATCCTGCGCCACATGCAAGTGCCCATCAACGGACGAATGGATAAGCAGAAAGTGGTATGTAGCCAGTATATATGCAAACACAACGGAGTATTATCTAGCCACAGAAAGGGATGAAGTTCTGACACATGCTACACAACAGATGAACCTTAAAAACATCATGCTAAGTGAAATAAAAGGACAAATATTATTATAATTCCACTATTTGAGATATGGATAACAGGCAAATTCATAGACACAGAAAGTGGATTAGAGGTTCCTGGGGTTGGGGGGAAAGAGGGAATTATTGCTTAATGGTTACAGTTTCTGTTTGGTGTGATGAAAAATTTTGGAAATAGTGGTGATAGCTGCTCAACACTGTAAGTATAATTAATGCCACTGACTTGTACACTAAACAATGAGCAGGATAGTAAATTTTATGCTGTAGTTTTTTTATCACAATAAAAGGGGGGGAAGGGAACTGTTATAGAATAAAATAGACAAAAGAACCAAATACAGTATGTGGAGCTTATATGGCTCCATATCCAAATAAAACAACTATAAATAAAAAATATGCAATCCAAGAATATGTAAGGATAAGGGTCATGCTCACATCACAGTGTTACACATGAATAGAGCACAAAATGAAATGCACGTTATAATCCCAACGAGGGCGCAATGTGTCTCTTTGTAAAAGCTGTACAGGTATTCCACGTGCATTGTCCAGCTCAGTCCACAGATGTGCGGAGCATACTTAAGACATCTTGTAAGGATGTCTCACTCTTAAGGAATATAATAGTAGAACAAGTAAGACATAGTCTTGTATTTTCTTCCTGGGCCCAAAGAGCTAGCTATTTGAGCAACCACTCTTAGCTCAGGTGAGGGAGAAAGTGGCACAGAGCAGGATATTCAGGGAAAGCTTCCTAGAGGAGGTGGCACTCAGCTGGGTCTTGGAGGATGGGGACAGGAAGTAGGTAGAGATGAGAAAACCCATGACAGTTCGTTAGACATGGGCAGATTATTCTTGCGGAAGCAAAAGATCTGTATAAGGAATTAGGAGGTCATAAGTTTGGGGTTACCCTCTGGGTGGCCTTGGACAACATCATTAAGGCTGGTTAAAACTAGACTTGACCTCTGAGGTAATGGTAAAACATTTTAGTTTTTAAGCAAGCAGGTAACGTGGTCAAGGCAATGTTTAAAGATGAACCCAGCTACAAAGTTCAAGAGAGATCTGAGGGGAGAAACCAAGGACAGACAAGCCAGGAGGTCGCTGTGAGTCTCAAACACAAGGCAACAAGCCCTAGGGCACTAGGGCTGGAAGAGAAAGGAAAGGTGGGCCCTGAGGGAAGGGTGGGCGTGGTGTTTGGCTGGAGGTGAAACCAGAGAAAAAGAGGCCCACACACAGTGTGCTTCCAGGTCTGGAGGAAACCAGAATGACTGACAGGAGCCATGGTAAAAAGTACGTCCAGAACAGAGCTGGTTCTCTCCAACTGCTCTGCTTCCTGTCCCCAAATCCTCAGAGGGCCAAGCCTGTGAAAGGCCCTGCACCACACAGGCACTGCTGGGAGAATGACTGGGCGTGTTCCGACAGGCAGTTCTACTTCAGACATTTGGTATCTGAGGTGACAGCAGAAGAATCACCAACCACCTCACGTCAATCACCCAGTTGGTGATGAGTCTGAGGTGTGAGACGAACATTCCAGACATAGGACTAGGGCAGACTGGAGGGTGACCAACCCAGACATGACAACTGATACCAGGAGCATGGTTATGACTTCTGGGCGAGGAAGGCAGAGGGGACAGAGCACCTGGGTGACACTTCAGAGAACATCATCACGTAAGACAGGAAACCAGTGGCATCCCAAGGCCGAGGAACATTAAGGAACGGGAAAACCAGACTGGTGCCGCCTCTCAGGAGCAGAAGGAAGAGGACACAGAACGTGAGTGGTCACGGGCTACAAGTGCTGTAGGAAGAGGGAGGAAACCAAGACTGAGGGAAGGCTACGTAACCCCACACGCAGGAGGCAGGGGGTCCCCACGCGCAGCTGTGGGCTCGGGGAAAGAACCCACCGGAGGAGGAAGGCTGAAAAAGGTTCCAAGGGAATCGAAGGATCCCGGGACAGGGAAACCGAGTCCAATGGGAGCCTGGGAGGACGGGAGCAGCCCGGCAGGCAGAGGTGCGGCGTTCCGAGTTATTCTCACGGGAAAAGTCTCTGGGCTGTCAAGGTTCAATGACGTGCTAGAAGGAACTAGACTGAGAAATACAAAATCGCCAAATGCCATCTTAAGAAATTTCAACAGCGTGTTTTTAGAAAGCTAGAAAAACCTGACATGAATTCCTCTGCAGCCATCAAAGGAGTAACCGGGTGGGGCGGACCGAAAATGGGCCTGCAGCTGGGTGGATTCCGGGGCTGCCCTGCCCTGCAGCAAGCCACAGCTGCACGCACCCCATGGCTATCGGAGGTGGCGGAGCAGAGAGCGGACACGGTGCTGCACAGGTGCCAACGCTCTTCCATTCACCATTCACCACTGGAAACCAGTCCGGGGCATTTCTGACGTTCAAGCAGGCAGGTCCTCACAAGCCCCGACAAGTAAATGCAACACGCTGCAGGGACAGACACCAAAGAGGCCGCTCTGGGGGTGGCAGGCTCAAAAGGCACGGAAAGGAGGGAGACAACAGCCCTTCGGTGGGTGAGATCTGACTGTTATTTTAAAAAAGGAGCCAAGAAAAATATCTACGATGCCTCAGTTCACACAAATCCTAGAGGATATACTCACCGCAGCCATCCACAGCAAAGTGTCTTCTCTGAAGCTGAACCCTCTCACTTGGTCTTCAATTTCCTGCTGAGTCCTTAAGTTCCTCTCCAAAGCAAACGATGCTTGCTGAGACTGCACGAGCTGGAGCAGAAGCCTGGAAACAGGAGAGTCCCCACGTGTGGGCTCCACAGAAAGAGAAAGCCACGAGGGAACGGGCGAGCATCGCACAGGCGTCCAGCTCAAGAGCAGGCGCTGGCGCCCCTCCGTGCCCCTAACGCCTCCTATTCTGAACAAACTGCCCAACATGACACTGACATCGTCTTTTCTGAAATTCACAGACCTTCTCGAAGAAACCTTTAGAGAGCAAGGCCCTAAAAGGTCTTCCTGCAGAAGTCAAGCGATGGAAAGCACAAATAATGTGGAATGGAAGGAACACGCCTCCCAGGCGAAGGCTCCTCCCCCAGAATCATAGGGATGCATCCCTTTGAAGTCATGCTCCTGACCCTTCCATGTCCTTGAACCTGCAGCACTTTGACCCCCAAGGTCTCATCTGATTCTTTAGCTCATTGCAACTACTCAGAGCAGAGACGAATCTTCGAGGACCTGCTGATGACCACTTTGGCATCTGCCATTCACTAACTGCCCATCATAATCGTAACCCGGTGTCCGTGTCCCTCCTCCCTCCTGTCCTCCTCACAAGGCTCCTTCATTGTTATTTTTAAACACTGAATGTATAGATTTTTCCCAGCTTCCCTCAGGCCTCACTGGTCCTTACTGCCATACCCGGAAGCACTCAGCTCCCCTGTTCATTCATGTCATGCCTCAAGGAATCTTCTACACACTGCTCTGGGCAATAGGGAGGTATTACTGAGCAAAAGACAGGTTCCTACTTCATGGCATAGAAGGAGAGAGAGCACAAATGGTGTTATCACTTCAGGTAGTGATGGGTGCTGCGAAAAAAAATCCAACTCAGGGTGGATGAAGTGTCCTCAGCGGATGGGGGAGGGCTTTTTCAAGATACAACTCAAGTGAAGACCCACATGATAAGGAGCCAGCCGCAAGAACGCCTGCGGGAAGAGGGCTTGCCGAGAGGGAGGGGCCCTGACACTGAACTTGCTTGATGTGTTTGAAAACCAAGAAGATCACTGTGGGTGGAATGCAGCCAGGGAGAGAAAAACCAGTGAGGGAGGAGATAAAGAAAGGTCTGGTCAAATCACCTCAGACCTCACGGGCCACAGGAAGCAACGTGGAATTTATGTAAGTGCATGGGGAGGCACTGCAGAGTTCTTTCAAAGAGCCCGACGCCATGCACACTCACGGTTTCGTTCTAACCTGTTTGCACGACCTACCCGGCTTCTGCAAGCGTTTACATTTGCAAGCCCTTTTCTGTACTTGCTTTCTCCCTCGTGCTCCTGACATTACTTGAAAATATAGCTTCTTCTATTTCATATCCATTCGCTCCTGTCTGCAACGGGCCCTGTCACCCCATCACTATTGAAACTGCCTTCTCCAAGGTCACAGATGACCTCTAATCCTCTTCTCAGAATGGATCCTACCCCCTTGGTAAATCCTCTTCCCACAGGCATTCTCTCTGCCATCTACTGGCTGATCTCTTTCCCAAAACTCCTTAATCTCTGGTTCCCTTCTGAGCTCAACTTGCATTCCCTAATGAAAAACTCCAGCTGGCTGTCCGACAGGCACCTAATCTCAGCACATTACACCTACAGTCATTACTTGCACCCTACATCTGCTCTATTCTTCCCACGTGTGTCCTGTCTCAGTGAAAGTCACCACCACCACCCATCCACCCAAGGTCCTCATCAGAGTAGTCTCTGACTCCTGTGTTCTCTCCTCACCACCGGTTCTCCCCACATGCTCGGCTGGCTGGCCACCAAGTCCTGTGCATTCCAGCCTGCAGTGACATCGCCTTCCTGGTGATCAGGTCTTCATCACCAGGCGATTATTCCACAGCCCCATAACTGGTACCCCTAGCTCCAAATTCCTTCCAGTATTCCTCCCAGCCCCTAGATCTCCCTCCTGAGACCACAACTCCTTTCACACCCCTTCAACATTTATTAACAAAACCTTCAAATACTCTTTGGGCCTTCAGCATGAGGACCAAATGTCTTTATGACATTTAATGTCTTGTGCTAATAAAAACAACAGATGCGCGACATTTACCAAATGCTTACCACACGCTGTGCACTGCAATAAGGGCTGCACGACCCCACAAAGAGGCACTTGCCCATTCCTCCCTCTGTCAAGATGGAAACTGAGATCAGAGAGGGTGAGTCATGTGTGCAAGGTCAGACAGCTAACAAGTGGAGGAGTGCAGACTCACTGCTCAATGACAACAATTTATTAGATTCCTGAAAATCAGATCTGGCTCCAAAGTCCTACCTCCTCCGTAAGTCTGTCACCCTTGCTTATGGCCTATAGCCTATCTCTGGTGCTCCCACAACCCCACTATGTGACAACCCTGCTGTACCCGCCTTTCACCGCTGGGCTATGCATCTTTTATCTAGCACGCCTCTCCCCGTGTGGGGAACATTCCACAGTGTGAGCAAGATACCCTGGGAAGAACACAGGCTCTGGAGTCAGAAACCTGGGCATACCACTTTGGGCATGATTCTAAGTTAGCTTTGTAGTCTCTACAGGGGATCCCAACATCTACCCCAGAGAGCAGTGAGGATTAAAACGAAGTCACATGTACAAAGCATATACAACCGACAGATGTCCCAGGAACATTCAACAGAAGCACGTTTCGTTCTGTAAAGGCTTCCTTCTTCCTGCACACTGACCAGCCCCCGCGTGTTGGTCCCCGCAGAGTTCTCACACCCCTAAATCACTGGTGGGCACCAGGCTGCCGGTCACTGACTACCCGTCAGTCTCCCTCGGTACAGTGAGCAGTGTAAGGAAACGGACTCCTCTTTAATGATCCTTATGATTCCAGCACTCAGCAGGTACCAGGCACACAGCTGTCACTCCATGTGTTAGACTTCTGAATTCAAGTGACACGGTCAACATAAAATAAACACCTGGACAGTTACAGGTCCGCCAAACAGGTATCATTCTCGGTAAGCCTCACTGTTAATCTTGAATTCGCCAGAGTTAAAAAAGAAAAACAAGAACTCTAATGTTTTTGGTATCACCTGAGACCTAAGAGAGCCTGTTTCTTTCATAAATTATAGAACTGGTCAAGTGTACTCCTCCTCCCTCTTCTACACTATGGATTCAGAGTATCTGGAGCCCCTAACCATGGGAATTCTCTGTGGAATAAACACTGTTTATTCACATCATTCATGGTGATTCAAATATTAAGAGCAGATTTTCTTTAGATTTCTGAGGAACACATAAGTAAAAAATTCCTTGTTTGAAATCTCCCTCCCCCCTTTTCCATGTTGTATACGTTTAATTTTCTTTTCCTAATTTTAATGTATTCCAATTTTAATTCTTTTTTTTTTTTTTTTTTTAATGTGGGTAGCTCCCTGGCTGGGAATCGAACCCAGGCCGTGGCATTGAGAGCGCCCAAGCCTAGCCACTACACCACCAGGGAACCCCCAATTTTAATTCTTTATCTTGCGTAATGGTACAAGTTGTATTCTTGAGCAAATATAATTTTGTTTCTAAATTTTACATATTATAATGAAAGGACACGTTCAAAGGCTTCCATCTAGACCCTAGGAAAAATCCCCAGAACATACAGCAGTGTCTAGCCTAGAACTTTCTGAAACTTGGAATGAGAGAGAGTGAACCCCTCCTCTAAGCTCGGGAGCACGTACTGTCTGACCCCCCGCTCGTTTACCTGGTGCGTATGAAAGAGGCACACGCTTTCATGTGCGTCTCCAGCAACGCTGCATCTCTCTCTTCAGTCACAGGGTTCCGAGTCACATTGCGACCGTGCTCACTCTTCCGGTTACTGCTGCTGCTTTCTTCCACAGAAAACGCAGAGCTCTCAGGCAACGTTGCAGGGAAATGCAAAAGACAGTCCTTTCCTGAATGTGGAAAGGAGGAGTTGATAGTTTTGTCACTCGAGGTGGAACTGTGCTGTTTGTAAGATGGCGCAAATGGTGCCGAGCGGGCTGGCCCCAGGGTCAGGTAAGCCTCGGCCAATCGGCCCCAGCTCCAGGGGTTGAGAGGATGCAGGGAAATCAGTTTCTGTAGGCAGAAAATGGTTTTCTCCACGTTCTGCCAACTTGACCAAATAGCAAACTGGAGGTAGAGCACAGTGGTTAAATGGTCTGTGTTAGTGGCTTTATTTTCCTAGGGAGAAAAAGAAAAAAAGGTAAAAAACTTTAAACTGCAGAACATTTTCCATATAAAAATGGAGATTCTTAAAAACCCAACTTGTATATTTTTAAAATTAAAAGTATCTTTCAGTAGCTATACAGGTCGAGTGAACAAAATCTGCAATGAGTGTCAGTTTGAAACCATAACCTAGAGACATACATACTACCTCACAAAACAAGAACGTTTCCAAACATCCTAATGTCTTAACAAAAACATCATGTGACAGTGGCCTGACAAAGTTCAATACGAAAACCATAAATGTCAGTTTATTTTCAATTTTTATTATGATCTTTATTGTCTTCAGCCAGAGAGCTGAGACCCAAGCCAACTTTTTTATACCCTGGGCTAAGAGTTCCATTTTAATAATATTCCAGGCTTTCTAAAAATCCAAATGGTAATTTCCTTGAGGATTCAAACCGTCTCCATTTCCACATTTCCCTTGGCTGAGACATCTTAGCAGGACAGCCCTGAAGCTCTGAAGTGTTTCATGCTGATCGTAATTGAATCCAAATGCCTTCCCTGCTAACTGTGACCCAGGCCAGTTCTTTTTGGCCAGAGGGGGTTGCTCGGTTTCCTTCTGATCAGAAAACCTCTTTTCAAGTCTCCCTAACCAGGGCCACCACCTCTTGCCCAACTTACCATCTGGCAAAAGCCCCTGGGTTGGGGAAAATACGCCTTCTTTTTCTAACATGAAGTCTGTGGGGACCAGACAGCAGACTAAAATGACCTTCCAGCTGTCTTTAAGTCTCCAGAAAACCTGGTCTAGTATCCAGATCAAGTGCCACAGAGAACTACGCTGAGTCAGAAAGACGAGTAAAACTACCCAGCATGCAGTGCCGCCCAAAGACACTGGCAGGCCAGTGAGTGAAAGCGTGGGGAGGATTCTCAAGAGTCATATACTAAGTGAGAGGACAGGAAATAAAGCCCCAGGCAACCTATGTGGCACGATGTATCTTCCCAATGACAGAACTTCTCTGGTTTTATTATTACTATTTAGTATTCTTTCCTTCCCAACAGACCAGTAAGTTTCAAAAGTGATTTTGCTCAGTGCTGAACTCTACAGGAGTACAGCACTTTGGCCATGACAGGTAAGTCTACTACCTGTTGAGTAACAATCCATCGTCATGTCTTTTATTTATTAATGTCAGGAAAGCAACATGTACGGACTACCTATATAACAAATGCTACCTTTCTTTTACAGCCAATCTACAGTGCTTTATATTGTTTAAAACATTTTGATATTGAGAAAGCAAGTGTGGGCTGAGGTAGAGGTTGTTACATACAAATTATCATTTTGATGCAAGGGTTTTGATAGCACAACTAATAAATAACTGTGGAAATTAAATTCCATTTAAATGAATTGGTGTGATTTTTTTTTCCAGAATAGCAAAACTCCCTCTGTAATGGGATGACAATGACTATAGTTAATATTTATTGAGTGTTTAACGTATGCCAGGCACTATTCTAAGTGCTTTACTCATTTAGTCCTCAGGACAATCCTTTAAAATAGATTCTATTATTATCCCCATTTTATAGATGAGGCAACTAAGTCACACAGCTAATGAGTAGGAGGGCTGCAGTCCGTCATACCAGAAGTTGTAGAACAAAGGGGACCTCAGAAGGACTAACACACATTAACTGGCTTGGGGTTCTCCCCCTAGACACTAGATGACAATACATGTGCAGGACACACAGACTCTTCATCTGTCTCCTTAGCACTGAACCCAAAACTCAGCACGTGGTGGGACCGGAAACAATGTGTGTGGAGTGCATAAATGAAAAAAGCAAGAGACATTTACGATCAGAAAGCAGCTTTCTTACCCAGTTCATCTATGAGCACATCGGTCACTACAAAATGTTTAAATTATTTGTTTAAGAAATAAGTTCTATTACAAATTTTATCCAAAAGTCATTAAGAATAAAGGTGAATTAAGTTCAATAGAAGTTGTGAGCATAACATGTTCACATCCTGACGGGCACTCCAGACTAGCTGTCTTTTTTGTTCAATTCTGTATATTGACCTGTCCCCCTGTAGAACAGGAGGGGACAATAACTGAGACAAAAAACAGAAATAGGCCAGAGCTGATAACAAAAGAAGACCTGCAAGTAGGGAAAAAAATTTAAAACCAAAACACAACACAGGGTACCAGGAAATACGAAAACGATGCACACAGGCAGCATCACACGAAGAAACCCAAAGGAAGGGGAGACCCACTAGCCTATGCTCCCTCCCCACCCCCAGTCTTCTCCCATGGTGCCTAGAACTTGATGAAGAGCTCCCACAGTCCTGACAGCAGGGCTGAAGTCTTCTGACTGGTCTTCCATCTGCCCGGTGACCACTCGAGCTATGGGGACCTGGCACCTGCTGACTGGCAGGAGATCGTTCTCTGAGCCACAGAAATGGGACTTAAGACAGAAGGAACCACAGAGCTAGTCCTTCTGAGGTCCCCTTTGTTCTACAACTTCTGGTATGACGCAGGGAAGACAAAGCACAATAGTGATACATGTGCAAGAGATGCTCAGAAGAGAAGGGTGACGGGAGAGCAAACAGTCACAAAAGATGGGTGACTAGAGTCTAAAAAAAGGTCTCGAAAGAGCCCAAGTTGTTAATCTGCAGACCAGGGAGACCCGGAATGACCACTGTTAAATCCCACCTCATCAAGTTCACTGTTCATGCCATGCGCTTCCTTAACCAGGTAATCTCATCTTCCAGCTTAAGAATTAACCCACAGTTAGTAGAGGGGAGAAACAGAAAGAACAAAACACAGCTCTTCCCCATGTTCTGAAGACAATTACCACCAAGGTTTCCACTGCAAGAGGTGGAGGTCCTGTGCAATGAAGCCCTCAGCAAGGAAATTCAGGGATGGCTCTTAGTTAATGACAGGGAGGACAGCTCAATTGCATGCATATTTTAGGCTGCCCTCAGGTCAACAAGATCCATAGGGTTCAAGATCAGCATCTTGGTGCCTCATTAATTTCCTCTGAGGAAGAAAACTGATCATCTACAAACTAAAATTGGTTAACTTAAGACTAACCCTCACATAAAATTTATACAGATAACCACAGAAGTCAACCATAAATGTCTTAATCAGAAAACAAAAACAAGCAGAATCTAGAATTGCAAACAACTGTTTTTCTTTATCTCTTAAAAATATTCAGCAAATTCCATTTAAGAAAACAGCACTATTAAAGCTTGGCTTAGAATGATATTTTGTCATTTTTTTGTACCTTTTCCCCCCGGTTTACAAAAGTAATATATGTTCATTGTAGAAATTATGAAAAGTAAAATCTAAAAAAAAATATCTAAACCGATCACAGATAATTCTTCCTCCCAGTAGTGGCTCTTACAACCTTTGCAAATGAGATTTTTCAGACAAGGAGGAATTCTGAGCATAACACGGGAACCAACAGTACAAGGACATGATTCTCTCTAGAGCTCCAAGTCGTTCATCCTGATAAAGTTCTTACACCACTGGCAATCTTCTTCTGCTTATCCAAATCCACAGATCTGGCTGCTAGCAAGTTGTGTTTTGTTTTGTTTAGTTTTGAGAAAATAGTCAACCATCCTGAGAAAACAAACAAAAGCACTCACCAGGTCTACAGCAATCTCCAGCGCTTCGGTGTGCCTTCCCAGACTCACGAGGCACCGAGCCCGGCCTTCCTCCACGTCCCTTTTCATGGCAAAATTCGTAGGCGGTAACTTCTCCGAGATACTAGAATACTCCTGCAGTGCTTTCTGGCAATGATTTGTTAAAGAGAGGAAGCAAAGATAAGGAATGAAAAGGCAGAAAACATAGTAGAAAAAAGGATTCAGTTATGGGGATAATTTTTTTTCTTAGGCAAAAGGTAATGTTATAATCGACCCTACAATGAGCTAAGGAAGACTTGAGTACTTCAGTCAGTGCTATTTTTCTAAAAGGCACAGAAGAAACAGCTTGAGAGTATAACCACTACTATCATGGAAAACAATCGCAGGACAGCAGGAAGGAGACTCTGAAGCCAAACAGACCAGGGTCTGAATCCTGGTTTTGCCACTAACTAGCTGTATGACCTTTCATCAGTGAAATAACAGGACTCTGGTGAGAGGAAATGAGATCTGTACGTAAAGCGAGCTTGTACCTAGCTGTTAGTTCCTCCTTTTTCTTACACATTTTGGAGTGCTTTGCTCCTGTGGCACCCTGAGGTATCTGTGGTGGGGGGCTCCCACATAATTAGGAGATACAGAGCCTGGGGAAAGCAACCTGCAAGGATTCCCCAAAGATCCCTGCATTGGAGTTACAAGAAAAATAAATTATATTGATAGCCTCATAAAAAAGGACCGAAACCTGGGGTTCTAAGAGTACAAACATGCCTCAAAAAGATGAAATTCATCTTCACAAACACCACACTCCTAACTTAGTAGCCTGTTACGTAAATATGCTGTAACCGACAGACTAAGAGCCCATCTCAAGCAGGGCCATCTTAGATATGGTGACTGCTACCTGATACTCTCGCCGTCCGTAGGCCAGGTCGCCTTTGAATTTCTTGACCGTTAAAGCTTCAACATCATCACTGCTCCCCACTTCTTCATAAAACCACTAGAAATTGTGAAAACAGCATGTTACAGAGAAAGAAGCTATGTCTTTTCACCTCTCACTCAGAAGCAATTTCCATATAATTCACTGTAACCTCAAAAAAGACATAACTTCTTCAGGATGACACTCAGAGGAAAACATCTGGCAATGACAAGTGACAATTTTAATAATGGCCCAGTTTTTATAAAAATTATCACAATTAATAAACACACCAATAATATGATACCTCTCAACTAAAAAAGAAGCACACAAGTATGGTTTTATCCTTAGAACTTCCAATAAGGGGTTGTGGCGCCTGGGAGGCTACGTCCAGTTAGTTCACACTGGTCCTTCAGACTGCCATCTGCTTTCTTGCGGAGAACTTTTAAAGTGGATGCAGCAGGGATTGACACATCTTTAAGAAAAGGACTTGGGAAATTCTTATCTCTATAGTGCTATTATAAAAATGCTGTAAAAGCAAAAAGATGAATCTAAGCAAAGAGGAGATTATAATTAGGCTGAAAGGAGGCCTCTGTGCAGTCAAATGGCAAAGACCTTTAGGAGAAAAAGTCTGAAGAAATGCCTACCTGGAATATTTTATTTACCTTTCTACTGATTTAAACCCTGTGGCTAGAAAGGAAAGTGGGGCTGAGTTCTTGAGTATCGAGTAAAGAATGTTCAAAGGAGGACAAAACTACACAATAGCAACGCTGATGGATATTTAAAAAAAAAAAAGAATTCAATTTTTTTAAAAACAGAATCTTCAGATGGTACAACCATGGTGTGCCAGTTTTTCCAGCTCCAAAGCTGTAATCTCATCATCCCTGTTACAGTAAAATGCACTGAGGCTGAATGAAGTCCATCCCCAGTTAAATGCTACTAACTCAAACGTAACTGCATTTGTGATGGTTCCCCCATCACGCCGAAACTGCTCGGCTCTATCTCTAAATGGGCTGCCTGGGTATCATGATCCCCGTTATCTCAGTAAAACAGTTTCTCTTCTTAGGCTGATCCACCATGATGGAGAAAAGCTAGAACCACAGGTGTGAAGTACTGTGTAACTGAGCAACAGCCTAAGCCCTTGTGATTTCCCTTTCCAGTCATACACGGGATTAGAGTATCAGCTAACCCCAACTTCTTGACAATGATTGCACAACTTCACACCTCCAACCAATTTTCATTATTGAACTGGGAAATGACCAAGCAAAACTGGCTGTCAAATGATTCTTCATTCTCCCACAGAACCTGCAGGCCCCCAAGAATCCACACAGTGGCTGGCTCCACCATAGCTCCTTCTGATAAGAGTAGAGTAAAGCGCTGTGAACAGGGTGGGAATAATGCTGGACAGGCAAATATCCGGTCCCACGCAGGGACACCAGAGGTCTTCTAACCCATGTAGGGAAACGCCCTGACTCAAATAAGGCCTCTGTGAGTTTATGGGTAATATCATACACCAAAAAAAATCTATAAACAAGTGATTTTTGGATTTACTTCATAAGTATAGAGCACATCACACCTGACAAAGTATTAATATTATCTCCTTTCATTCTCACAAGAACCCTGTGAGGCAGCAAATACTGTTTTTCCTAAATGTCAAATAAGGACACCTTGAAAGGCAACTAGTAAAGCCCGCTGTCATTCTGGGGTCCTACTGCCAGAACCACAGCTTTCATGCTGTACAGTATACTTCCCAAGCCTATTCTGTTTTGAGTCTATGTGACCGAGTACTAGAGGCATGTGGTAAGGAGAACATGTAAGTGAAATAAAACAATTCAGTGAAACAAAATACAATTCAGTAACTTTTGAGTGCCTGAAATCTGTAAGTACAGTGGGTGTGAGGAAAAACGAGATATACATGTAAAGGAAGCCAGCACAGTGCCTGCAACACTAAGTTTTTGATAAATAGTAGTTATAATTGGCGAGGTAAGATTTACACACATGAAATACAATTGACCATCGAACATCACGAGTTTGAACTGAGTGGGTTGACTTATACACAGATCTTCTTCAATAAATACTGTAAATGTTTTCTCTTCTTATGATTTTAACATTTCTTTTATCTAGTTTATTGTAAGAACACAGTACATGATACATATAATATGTAAAATGTGTTAACTGGTTGTTTATGTTATCGGTAAGGGTTCCCGGTCAACAGTAGGCTCTTAGTAGTTAAGTTTTGGGGGAATCATAAGTTACACGTGGATTTTCCACTGTGCAAGGGTCCGAGCCCCTTAATCTGTGCATTCATTGTCCAAGGTCAAATGCAATACAAATACTCTACTAATTCACAATGTTCACGGAGTTCCAATTACGGACAAAAAAAAATGCTAAGCACTTGGGAGGGCATAAAGTTAAGCA
The DNA here is from genome assembly GCA_004026885.1 of Lyroderma lyra. NCBI lineage: Eukaryota > Metazoa > Chordata > Mammalia > Chiroptera > Megadermatidae > Lyroderma > Lyroderma lyra. Next base: position 32,933 of record PVJL010002648.1, read on the forward strand.
CGCATCCTCAGGTGATCATTTAGCATTCTAGGTCGGAGAGCTTTACTGGACACTGACACGAGTTTTAACAAAAGCTAAAAGGGGGGAAAGGAGTCAAAGGCAAAAAGTTCTGGCTGAAAGGAGAATCAGAAAGACTTTTTGGAGGAAGCAGCATTTAAGATGTGCTTTGAGAAATAGGTATAATCGAACGGTTCTGCTCATGAGAGCGGGGTTAAGGTGGGCAGGGGGAATTCACTGAACAAGAACAGGCCGTGAGACGGGGGGACAGACACACTGAGGTTTGAAAAGTGGGCGGTGGCCGGATTTCTGGGGGCCCCGACTGCCCCGCTGCAGAAATCAAGTAAGGTACACGGGAGTTATTGCAGATTGTAGAGCGGGGGCGTAGGTAAGACCAGAGCGCCACAGCGAGACCGGCCAGAGGCCGACAGAGCGGGGATTCCTCGTGCTGCCGGCGGCTGAGGGGGCCGCCCGTCCCCCGGTTGGGGATCGGGAGACGCCCGTTCCTCGTGGGTGGAAGGGGTAACGCGGAGGCCAGGTGGGCGCTCGTGCCGGTACCCGCGGAGGACGAGGCCCGGGGGGCCGGGACCCTCTCACCTGCGGCTCGCAACGCTTGGCGCGGTAGGACGCAGGCGGTCCAGGCCGCCGCTCTGGCCTCTCTTCGAACACTGAATCTTCGAACTCGCCGCCGAGTAACCAGCAATCGGTCTCCATTGTACGCCCAAGGCGGGAGCACCGAGGAGGGGGTGCCTAGAGCGGCGCCTGCTTGCGGGCTAACGCGGAAGAGGCGGGGCCGTCAAGGCCCAGAGCGCGGCATGATGGGACTTGTAGTCTCTGGATGGGGCCAAGTCGAGACTTGGCCGAATGTTGTTGAGCTGAGATTTTTATCTAACTCACAAACTGATAGAACCCGAGGACAGAGTTTGACTTCTCTTTTTCAGGAGATGGACAGAGCTATGCTTATATACATGCATCAAAAAGCACTGGTCCCAGGGTAGTTGTTTAAAAGAGGTAGGTACCATTTTTTCACCACCAACAATATTCCTGACGCTGTGTTAAGCACTTTTTTTTTTGCACTTTATATGCTTTCCTAATGAAAGACACAGTGATTCTCATTTTTCAGATTAAGATATTATGACTTAGAGAAGTTAAGTAATTTTTGCTTAGGATCCAAGTGATGGAAAACAAATGAGTCAGTATTTCCCGTGTCACAGAAGAGACACCAACAATAACAAAGACCAGAATAATTCACTCATTTATAAAACAAAGGACATAGAGACTTTCTCTGAAGGTTCATCAGGAAACATTAATTCTGCCTGGAGAGAACACCAAATCCCAGAATTCTAAGACTAATATTTACTAGCATTATTATACTTTCAAGATGTTCCTTAAGACTAGGAAGCAGAGATTGTTGACAACATACCGGCCAATAGTGCACAGTATTACTGTGCCATGTTACAGAGCAAGTAACAGATATGGCGATTTTCTCTGGTTTTCCTCTTCCACCACTTGGCTCTCAGGATTCTTTCTTCAACACAATTTTCTACTTTACACACTCTCCCTAGAGGAACCTAATCCACTCCCCAAGGTTTCAAAACCTCTCTGCTGATGACTCCTAAAGTCAGGTACCAGCCCATGTACCCAACAGTCTTGGTGGAAGGCGCTACCAGGACAGCCTCCTGGCATTAGCTACTGTTGAATATATCTAGGGAAGGGCCATTTTTAAAAAGTTTGTTTTCCTGTTAGAGATGCAATAATCCTTGTAAGGAAAAATTTAGAAATTATAGAAAAATAGAAGAAAAGCTATCCATATTATAACACAAAAATAATGGAGTCTAAAGAAGGTAGAGATATATACCCTAATCCTACTATGTCCTATCTGAACAGAAAAGGCAGCACAGCATCAAGCACCAGATTTGTCTAGGTTCATGATCCTGATTGGCATTCACTAGCTGCGTGAACTAATTTGTGAAATAAGCATGATTACAATAACACATGTAAAGTTCCTGTCATTGAGTAATAACATGTTCATTCAAAATTCCTGTCCCAGGTGCAAAGTAGGAGTAAAACAAAGGCAGGCAAGGAGAGTCTCTTTAGTGTTTTCTTTATGAAGACTGTTTGATTTTGGAACTTCCACCCTCTCCTGTTCTGGGCATTTCTCCCTGCCCCAGACCCAGGTCTCTTCCTGGCCCAACAACTAACTGAGCTAGATAATCTGCAGAAATGGTTGGGAAACCATGCAAAAGCAGTGTATGGGTAAAAGCCAGTTCTTTGCCCTTTGAACCAGGATTCCTGAGGTCAGGAATTTCCAGCCATTTTACTACTACGAATGCTTTCAGTTAGTTTTCCCCAAAGTTGAGGGGGATTCATGTACACAAGGAGGTGAAAAACTTCTATACTGAACACTACAAAACACTGCTGAAAGAAATTAAATAAGACCTAAATAAATGTAAAGACATGTCATGTTCATAGACAGGAATACATAATATTGTTAAGAATTCAGTACTATCCAAAGCAATCTAAAGCGTCAACATAATTCCTTCCAAAATCCAAAATTTGAACTTCCAACAGCTTTTTTTTAGTAATAGAAAAGCCAATCCTCAAATCCATATGAAATTGCAAGGGGCCCCAAACAGACAAAAAGATCTTGAAAAAGAAGAAAGTTGAAGGACTCATACTCGTGATTTGAAAATTTACTACAAACCTACAGTAATCAAAACTGTGTGATCCTGGCATAAGGGTAGACATATGGACCAATGGAATAGAATTCAGAGTCCAGAAATAAACTTTCACATATATGGCCAACTAGTTTTTGACAACAGTGCTAAGTCCATTCAATGGAAGAAAGACAGTTGCTTCAACAGATGGTACAGGGATAACTGGATTGTCACAAGCAAAAGAATAAAGTTGGAACCCTACCTCACACCATATACAAAAGTTTACTCAAAATGGATTAACATCCTAAATATAAGAGCTACAACCATAAAACTCGTAGAAGAAAATGGGGTAAATATTCATGACCTTGGATTTGGCAAGGGGTTCTTAGATATGACATCAAAAGCATTCGCAACAAAAGAAAAACATATAAATTGTATTTCATCAAAATTAAAAATTCTTGTGCATCAAAACACATTATCAAGAAAGTGAAAAGACAACCTACAGAAGGGGAGAAAATACAGTTCTCATTATTCACGGTAGTTATGTTCTACGGAGTCACCACAAACACTGATTTAGAGAATACTGAAGAAATGCTCCTAGGGTTTGAACATCCTGGGAGTTTCTGGTCATGATATTTTCATCAACTGATCAATACTTAACCTTGTTTTATATTTTCCTGTTTAAAGACACTATACTTAATATACATTGTTGGCTCATGAACATTCAACTCAGTCAGCAGCACTATAACTTGTGCCTGAATGGAACTCGTCCAACGTGGATTTTCTCCATGAGGCACCTCGAGGCTTTCTGCGTTTAGGAGCAACAGACAGCACTTCAGCAGTACATTGGGGGTCCTTTTAAATGGTGAAATTACTAATATGGGACACAAAATTGTGTTTTTAACAGCACTAAGGATACAAAAAGGATGCTGCTTTATAGTCTGAAAGCTGAAACAAGAAGTAAAGCATCACCTTTTTTGATCTCCCGGAAATATGCACATTGGGCAACTCAAAATTTTTTTGCCATTATGTACGGGGGCATGAATAAGCATGTAAAGTGCCATGAATATTGATATTGGGGGTTACAAATAAATGTTTGTGCATGGTCAAATTTGCATATACAAAATCTGCGAATAATGAGAACTGACTGATTTGTAAATCATGTACCTGATAAGGGTATAGCATCCAGAATATACAAAGGACTCCTAATACTGGAACACAAAAAGGGAACCCACTTAAAAACTTGCTAAAGGACTTGAACAGACATTTTCTCCAAAGAAGAATACAAATGGTCAACAACCACATGAAAGATGCTCAACATTATTAGTCATTAGACACATGCAAATCAAAACCACAACATCACTTTACACTTACTGGGATTGTGGCAATAATAATAATTTTAAAAACTGAAAATAAAAGGTGGTAAGGATGCAGAGAAATGGGAATCCTTAGATGTTGCTGGTGGAATGTAAAATGGTTACGTGGAAACATTTTGTCACTGTGGAGAACAGTTTGATGGTTCTTCAAAAGGTAAACATAGAATCACCATGACTCAGCAATTGCACTCCTAGAAGTACTGAAAACAGAAACTCAGGTAATTGTATGCCATGTTCATTGCAGCATTTTTCTAGCCAAATGGTAGAAATAACCCAAGTGTCCATCCATCCACAGATGAATAAACAAATGTGGTACACACATACACGAATATTAATTCAGCCTGAAAAAGAAATGAAGTTCTGATATGTGCTCCGTGTATGAATCTTAAAAACAGTATGCCACATGCAGTAAGCCAGACACAAAAGGATTGATTGCATTTACTTAAAATATCAAAAATAGGCCAATTCAGAAAGTAGACTAAAGGCTACCAGGGGCTAGGGAAGAGGAAATGGAGAGTTACTGCTACAGAGTTTCTATTTGGAATGATGAAAAAGTTTTGGAAATAGTGATGATGCTTGCCCAACATTGTGAATATAATTAATGCCGCTGAATTATACACTAAAAAACAGGTATAATGATAAATTTTTGTTATGTATATTTTACACTTAAAAAAGTTAATTAAATGGGGGGAAAAAACCCTGAAAACTACTAATCACTGTTAACTTTTATTTTGTATTCAGGGCACAATCAACCAGGAGAGGGTTCTTTTGCTCTGTCAGATAAATATATTTAAAAGCTAGCAAACATCAGAGCAGAATTAAGTGCCAAGTCTATAAAAGAGAAGGGGGATTACTTATAGTTATTTATAGGTATATGAAATTAACACATTGCAAGGGAAACACAATATAAATGTATTCAAAGGCTTCAAACTCATCCAGTACTTGACATTGCAAATTTTGAAAACATGATAATTATTGCCAAACAAAACTCAGACCACATTAGCAATGGTTTAAAAAAGGGAGCAATTTAATCATTATAATACAGAGTGCTTTAAGAAGTTTTTAAACATGTAAAAGAAAGAACAGTTTAGTGCATTAAATTGTTACAGTCTTTACATTGCTTCTTTTAAAAAAAGTTAACAGTAGTATGAAAAAGCCACCCACAAAGCCAGCTGTCTGAGTGAAGAAATCAGCTAAATTGCAGCATTTTGGAATTACTAATAAAGCTATAGTTAAAAAATATAAAAATGAAAAGCAGCATGCATAGTCAAGGCTTTTTCATAACATTTTCATTAGCCGACAAACATGTAGGTAAAAACAAGAGCTTAATATTTATTATTCATTAAATTAGATAAACTGGCCAACCCACTACATCTGGTCATTCAGAAAAGAACATTTAAAAATCCAAAGCTAATTGAACTGAACAGCTCTTCTATGAAGAAAACACATTTTGAAAAATGGTCCTATAGTCACAAAAGAAAGGGTCCTTCTCAACATGGATGAACAGCACCAGTCTTTATAAAGTTTGTAAGTTAGCATGAACTTTCGGTCTCCTGATCCAACAAGAGTTAACAGTTAACACTCCCATGATTCACAAGTGAAAAGCTAACTTTTAACTCATTATGATCAGTCCAGAATTTGTTCTCTACTCACTGAAAACGTTACACAAAGTAGAATTTCACTGAAAGATAATTCTTGAAAATTCTGATCTGACACCTATACATTTCTGATTTCCACATGATTGCAAGAAAACACAAAGTATATATTTACTACATAATTTTCTTTCACATTTTTGGTACAGTATTTATTTCAGAGTTTCACCCTATCCAAATGCTTACGCCAGTTTCTTTTCCTTCTTCAGTATCATCTTCAGTTTAATAAAAACCAAAGTCAGCTTCTAATGAAAAAAAAAAGTAACAGAAGCATTACAGGTAGTAATAGTGGTATCCATGAATGTGTTCAATGCAAGATCCAATCATTAAGGGCCAATGGTACCACAAAATCTTGTTGTTCCAATATGTGTTAACAGGTTATTTTTACACATACGATGAAAATGTATAAGCCCTTGCACAATTTTTAATCTTCATGCAGGACCTGATAACTAAAACAGAGTAAATCAGGTGTTTCTCTTCCTGTTTAGAATAATTTTTACTCTGGAAGATGTTTGGTCACTCAAAGCTATAATCTTACTCACACATCAAAGAATACAGACAATAAGGCCCATCTTACTAGACATACAGTATTAAGCTGGACAAAATATGAGGACAAGCTCTAGTGGTCATTAAACCCCCTCTGAAAGTCTAAGATTCAGAATGTCTCCATTGTATCAGAATAAAAATGTACTGTATTAAAATTTGAATTTTTACAAGTTGTTTTTAATTAGTATTCTATTTACATTGCAGAACTTCCACCAACTGCAGTAGTTTAACTTTGGCACAACATTGAGTTCCGTTCCTTTTGGGCACGGGATCCTACTTTTTCAGACTCTGTGTGCCCCCACACGCTTTCGGTGTCATCAGAGACTGAGCCCATTCACAGTAAATCAGAAATCTTGAGTTGAAGAAGTGATTCTTCTCCAGCTATAAAAGAAAAACATAAAAAACTGAACTTTTAAAGAAAACCATACTTTAATGTTTACAGCTTTTAGAAACAAAAGTGATGTAAATTAGCAATGACAACACATCCTCCGCATTCACTCACTCAGTAGTACTGAGAACACTCAATTTGCGTGCAACTCCTGTGTATATGTTCTGCATATGTCAGATATGCTTGTAGACATTTCGCCATGTGTAATAATTAAGAAATTATTAGTAGGAAGTACATATTTTATTTTTAGTATTTGTAATTAATAGACTACAAAATCTAAACACTCAAAAAAAAATCTAAAGACTCACATTTTTTTCTATTTATATACAGCAGGCCCTTGAATAACATTGATTCATTCAACATCGTTTCATTGTAACATGAATGAGATACTGTAGGGACTTAACTCTTGTTTATATCAATAAGCTTATGGTAAAAATGGTTTCCTTATACATCGTTTTGCTTAAAGTCACAGAACCTATTGACAACATTAAGTAAGGATGGATTGTGCAAAAGATCTGTATGTACAGTAGTCCCCTCTTATCTGCGGTTTTGCTTTCTGTGGTTTCAGTTAGCTAATATTTTAAACTACAGTCTAAAAACATTAAATGGAAAATATCAGAAATACAAGTTTTAAATTGTAGGCCATTCTGAGCAGCATAATGAAATCTCACACCATCCTGCTACATCCCACCTAGGAGATGAATCATCCCTCCGTCCAGTGAATCCGTGCTGTATCTGCTACCTGCCCCTTTGTCACTTACTTAGTGGCCCTCTGGGTTATCAGATTGGTTGGGAGGGGGGCAAGGCAGAAAGGGAGAGAGACATCACATTCATGTAACTTTTATTACAGTATATTGTCATAATTTTTTAATTTTATTATTAGCTATTGCTGTTAATCTTTTACTGTACCAAACATAAATTAAACTTTATCATAGGTGAGTATGTACAGAAAAAAACATAGTATATATAGGGTTTGGTACTACTTGTGGTTTCAGACATTCACTGGGGGTGGTGGTGGTTTTGGAACGTATCCCCAAGGATAAGGGGGGACTACTGTGTCTCACTTTTTGCAATAACCATTTTGGAAAGGTTTTGGTTACTATTTTTGGTAAGCTTAAATGAAAAAGTAACTATTTTGAGGAAATTTATGAGTGAATCCTTTTGTAGGATGAAAAATTATTAAGACAATGACAAGTTGCTAATTAATGTTTTGTAATTTTAGCCTTTTGTATATTTTAAAAGCAAGCTAAGCCTGTATATGTACCACAAAAGTACATGTATATAAGGTATAATTTTTTGAAAACTGTGGCTTCGTGTGAATTTCTGGCTGTAGTAGCCATTAGAGATTCACTGTACAATATAGGAACAAGCATAAAGTAAGGTCAAATCAAACTACAAAAAACTTCATTTTTTTAGAACACTGCAATTCCCTACAAAATCACTGCAGCGGTTACAACAAGAATAATTCGCTGTGGCAGAAAATTTGTTGATTTAATCTTGGCTGAGTGCACATTCTTGTGTTTAGCAATTAAAAAAAAAAAAAAAGATTGTTAAAAATATGTTCTGCATCTGGGGCAGAAGAAAGCCTGTCCTGAAGATTTCTGACATTCGGAAACGGAGGGCTGTGCTTCAGGATAAAGCTATGCAAAACTGTTTCACTTCTAGTGGCATACAGTGAGTGATACAGTATGCTCTATAACCTGGAATGAGATGTATATGAAAGTAGGTGCAATTTTTAGTTTCATCTGTTTTTCTGCCTGAAAATAAAAAGTTAACTGAAAGAAAATGTGGAATAAAAACTACTAAGCAATAAGAATAGTCTGGTACATATTAAGTTCTCTATAAATAACTGTTACAATGAAATAAATAAAACCAAGAAGGAAGACGTGGGCAGTTAAGGAAATACTTACTGTGCAGAATAAGGGAGCATGCGAGTAGAGGACGGGGTAGGGATGCAAATGGCTAAGGGAGTAAGTAAATACACTCATGTTATCATGAGGGTCTCTCCTCTGACTCCTCCCTTACTGCGTGAAAACACTGCAGTTATTTCTGATAACAAGATGCTTTTGAACTACTGATAGACACATACAAACATTTCATGGCGAAAGAGCTGAACTGTTTCCAAGAAAGGACAGTTTTGTCCTGGAACACCCCAAAACCGCGAGTAAAGAATAAAACGATGCTATTGAATTCCCAAAACGTTAAGAATTGAGGTCCTAACTCCAAATCAGATTTCTGATTAGCATCTACAGTGAAATTTTAATTAATCCAACCTATAAGAGAATTAAGATTTAAGGAACATGCCTCACCTATCAAATTTAAGCATAGTTACTTGCATTTTTATGACTACAAAAAGTATTTTTAACCAAATATAGTGTTTCTGCTGGTAGCGGGTTTGTTTCATATCAGAGGAGGAAAAGATATTTTAGGTGATTTAACATCAAATCTGTTATTCACCTTTTGATCTCCGAGACAGAAATAATTTATATCAGTTGTCAAAAACAGATGCCACCTCAGCAAACATACTTATATGCAGCCTAAAACAGATCTTTGGCTTTTCATAGAACAAATATTGAATAATTTTAATACATAAACTATTTTAACCTCTAGTTAAAAATAGTTGGGGGGGGGCAATACAATGAATTTTTGAAAATACCCATTTTCACCTAGTTTCCTAAAACTGAGCAATCTTCACCCCTGTGGCAAGTGTTTCCTTCGGTATACTTTTCCCCTTCTTTTTAGCTTTCGTTTTTGAATTCTTTCCTTAAATAGGCAAAAAATGAAGCTTTAGTGAAGGAGGGTTGCAAAACATATATTTAGTTATCTTCAGTATTTGTGAATACCCCCCTGCCCACAGCTCCCTTCTTAGAGAATGGGTGACCTTCCCTTTAAAACAAAGTAGAAAATATTTCATAGAAAAAATAAATAGTTAAAGCAACAGTAAACTCTACATAATAAGCATAACGATCATAATAATAATCAGACTACACACGATAATCATTCTTGGCTACACGCGTGGCACCTAGTCCTCTTAGTAGGTAAAAGAAAAACTACTTTAGAAATAAAACCATCAGCAGTGAAGAGGACAGGTACAAGGTGACTGTTGTAAACGTGTGTGGTTGATGAATAGATGCTCAAGTTAAAAACTTACATTTCAGTCATCTGATTTTGAGAGCTTCCGCTTCACGTGTCGTGGGGGTTCCCAGGTGTCACTATCATCTGTTTCTTCTTCATCCTCTTCCTGATCATCAATAACTTCCTCTTCCTCCTCGTTTTCCTCAAATAATTCTATACCTAAGTCTGATCTTCTCTGTCTCTCGGCAAACCACTCTCTGACCTGCTCATAGCCCATATGTGATTTGTTAACAAGTTCGTCAAGGTCTTGCTCATTAAGAAATTTGTGCTTCAGGTAATAATCCTTAAGTATTGCAGTTCCAGTTTTGAATTTTATGAGGGGCGGCCCCCGGTCCCAGCTGTTCATTCTCTTGCCTCCTCTAGGCCGCCCGCGCGGCCGTCCCCGTCCCCGTCCCTTGGGTCGGCCCCGCCCCCTTCTCCTGAGCGATGACAGGCCGTTCATGCTACTGGCGTTGGCACTTTGATAGTAGTAGTACCACTTTAGGTTTCCGTTTTTCCAGGCATAACGGGTGTCTCCAAACCAGCTAACGATGTCCGTCCTAGCAAGCCCACTCTCTTCGGCCAGCTTGTCGTACTCTTCCGGCGACGGCCACTGTGTTCGGACAAACGCGCTCTTGAGCATGTGCAGCTGCTCGGGCGTTTTCTTACAGACCTTTCCCGAGCCCCCCGACTTGGGAGCGCCGGACTCCTCTCCGGGAGAAGTCTCTCCAGCCTCTTCTTTGGAGCTACCTGCATTACTTTCGTCGATTTCCATTTTCTCTTCCTTTAAAGCTTTGGACTTCTTCTTCTCCGTGAACCAAGCATCGATCTCCCTCCTGGTGAGCTTGGTTTGCGCCCGCAGCCGGTTTAATTCTTCGTCTGTAAGCACGGAGCTGCTGAGAAAACTTGCCTGGAGGGCCCGAAGCTGCTCTGCCGTCTTCTCTTTGAACTTCTGAGGGGTGAAGTCGGGAAAAGCGCTCCAGGCCTGCTTATGCGAAGCGACAGTGGTGGGGGACTCGGCGGTCTCATCGCTGGAGTCGATCACGATCGTGGCGGAGGAGTCACTGCTGAGATGCAAGCACTGGTTACTCTTCGAATTTCTCTGGTTGTACCTCGTGTCGCTAAACCATTTTTTAATCTCGCCTTTGGTCAGGCCTGTGGCCTTCATCAGCCTGATAATTTCTGAGTCATGGGGAAACTGGTTTTTAAGGTAGCTGACTTTCAATTCTGCCAGTTGCTCTTTAGTCTTTTTGGCCCGAATGCCGAACGAGTCCGGGTTTGCCAGGGTGGTTTCGTGTTTGACAGGCTGAGAAGATGGAGCTGCTGCGGCTGCGGCTGCTGCTGCTGCTGCTGGGGGTGGGGGTGGGGGTGGGGGTGGGGGTTTTGTTTCCGCAGCAGGCTGAGCGGCAGGTGCCTGACTTTTCTGTACGTTGGTTTGATGTGGCACCCCTGCTACTGTCAAGGCGATAGGTGCTGTCACCGGCAACGTGTTTGTCCCAGCTACTTGGGTCAGGACCAGGCCTGGCTGACCAACTATTTGGCATGTCTGCAGAATGGATGGCAAGCCATTACTCCCCGTGGAAATGTGTGTGGGAATGACAGTGATGGTCTGGGGGACAGTGTGCACTGTTCCGTTGAATTGCTTTCTTCTGGCCTCCTCCACTTCCTCGGGAGTCCAGCTCACGCCATGTTTTAGACGTTGGGCCGAAAACCATATCTTGATCTGTTCCTCTGTGTATTTTGCTTGAGCAGAGAGAACGGTAATTTCTGACATCGTTGGATAAGGGAATTTGTTGTAGGTGCTGAGCAAAAGGGGGTTGTTGTCCAATGCAGCATTGTAGGTCGGAATGCTATTCACAGGGATTAAGACTTTGGGAATCAAGTTGGCGTTCTGCTGGGCCGACACAGCGGTTATCACCTGCGCCAAGCCCGGGAGCACGGCGGCGGGGCTCACGACCGTGCTGGCCGCACCGGCGTGTATTCTGTTGACAATGGAAGCACTGGGGGGGTTAGATTCAGAAGCTGAAGAGCTCGGACTTGCCACAGTTTCTTCACGCTCTGGTTTCATGTCATTCTCTTTCTCTTCAGGGACATCCTCGGCTGAGTTATGGTGAACTGTAACCCGCTTGTTCTCGGCTCTGTTTTTTATCATTTTCATGATTGGAGTTTTACTGATGGATATCCCCGCAGAAGAAACTTCTGTAGATTCCGCTGATTCTGAATTCTCCTCTTTAACAAAACTACCATCAAAAGTCAGATCGTTAATGGTTTGTTCGAAGATTGTCTGGTTATTACGTTTCACCATAGTCAACTTAAAATTCTCTTCTCCTGGGTGGTATTTTAGATTATGCTCGGAAAGTGCATCATACCTTTTGGTAAGAAAATTGCATTCGACACAAACATAGGATGAATTTAGCACTACATTGGGATGTTCTGAATCCACGTGAAAAGTAAACATATTTAGGTCTGGAGTTTGAAAAGTACAATATTTACATTCATAGCCACCTTCAACTTTTTTATTTTGCTGATTGTCAGAATCCACAGATTCATGAACGTCTTCCTCACTTGAGATGCTCTCCGCTCTGGTGTTTTCCACGGGCGTAAGTACAGGAGGCCCTTCGTCCAAGCCTGATATCAGCTCGAGGTCTGGGACCTGCTCACTGGCAAGGACCATGCAGGGTATTGTTGACTTCCGCCTGCTTGCCATTCTGATTTCGTGCGGAGATCTCAGTGGCGATTAAAGAGCATTGAGGCTTAAAACTGGTCAGTATTCTTCATTTGAAAACAATGGCTTTTGGTTCTTCAAGTCCATTTTTGCACTCAACAAGTCTCATTAGCAGCTTTTTCATGGTGTAATCAAGTACAGAGCTTATTGTTGGCAGATAAAATACCGTGGAACTGATGAAATTTTTGAAGCACGACTCCAATCACCTACATTAAAAGAAATTTTTAAATGTTTTTAAGTGAGTGATTATGGTCTTTTAAACAAATTATAGCTATATTTCCCTTACATGAAGTTGTCGAGTGGCTCCGTTCTAAAGCTCTACAATAAGACCGGAACCAGGGGAAAGTTCTCTAAGTACTTTCTCCAAAGGTCATGAGCTGAACTCACAGATTAAATCCCTGGCTTGTTAATTTGGATTTTTCCAACCAATTATATATATTGGAAGGGAAGTGAGAAAGCACAGTATTATCAATGTGAAATGATAATCTGTTAACAAGGGAGGAGCTTCAGCATTATTAAAAGCAGTGGTGGATACTCAGAGAATATGGCCATACGTGTATAAGAAATTCAATCCATCAGTTATGCCCTCTTCTTCCTACGAGTCTTTCTCTTCATCCCAAATGCATGCCCAAGTACAGCAAAAGCAGCAAAGACAAAATACGAATGAGTAAATTTTCAGCAACATCATTCTCAATCATTTTCTATGGTGCTACCAGAATTTACAAAACATCTAATCACATCAGTCTCCTGACTTAAAGTTTCTGATGAGTCACCAATGCTGAAAGAAATAGAGCCCAAACTCTCGCAGTCACACATAGCTCCGTGACCTCCTGTCTTCTCCCTCCTGACTCCTTCCTTTGGCTTTAAGTGCAGCAGAAACAGGACACTCAGTGCAGGCCATTTCTTAGGCCAGAGCCTAAGTACACGTTTGTGCACTTGGTGTGATGATCTGCCTTATAGATCACCTTGTCCCGTTAACATGGCCTGACCGCCATGTTTATTTTCTGGTCCAGTACTGACTGCACTGTAGTAGAAGAATGTTACAGTTTTGTCCCACAACCCATCCAAACCCAGGTCTCCTCATTGTAGCTGTGTGCTTTATCTTTGTCCTCTTTAAAAAAAAACAGAAACAAACAAACAAAAAAACTAGTAACTTTACTGAGATATATAACAAAGCTCCCAAAACCCTGGATTGGACAGGAACCTTTATCTTTAAACTAACACTCACCTAGCTGAGCTGTTTTGGCTGACTTCTTCATTTCTCTATCCCCTTTGCAGACAAGAAGCCTACAAGTAGGGACTCACTAAATGTTTGTAAACTTGGAGCAGCTAGAATGAATAAGAAAACAGTCCTACAAAACTCAACATGCCCTGGGGGCATCACCGTAGAGAACAGGAGCTGAATTTCACAAGAATGACCTAGAATCATCAAGAAAAAGTAAGTTATGGTCCTATGAATACATTTTAATAATTTTGTACCCAAAACATTTAAAAGTTTGATGCTAAATGAGTTGAAGTTGATGAGCTTCTGAAGTCTCAACCAAGTAAAAAGAAATAAAACTAGTGTGTGGTCTCACTTACTCTCCACCACAAATTAGAACTATTCATTTACACCAGCACAATCCTTGTCCTAGCTGCACTGAGAAGAAAAAGTTGACTTTGATGTTCATAAAGCAAAACCAGGAGGTCTCTATGAGGAGATACACTGACTCAGTAAAAGGACAGACCTGTTTAGGAAATGGAGCCGTCCAAAGAAACACTCTGCCTTTGGGAGTGGCAAGATCCTCCTCTCTGGGATTATTCAGATACACACTGCGGGATCCAACCAAGCAACAGATGGACTACCTGCCTCATTCCCTGATTTCCTGTATTACAAAACACAGACCACCAGCTTAGGACTAACAGTGTCAATAGTCTGAGTCCCCGCTCTCAAAGGTGTTTATCTATCTATCTATCTATCTATCTATCTTTGATTTCTTAAGGAATATAAAGAATTCTGAAATTGTAAACTATTTCTTAACTCAATGTTATAAACTAATAAGCTAGTGCTATCTCTCTTATTCAATTCAATAGGGACACCACTATTTGGTTCAAAGGTTAGCATAGCTGTTTGACCGTTGTTTTGCTTGTTTTTTGTCATTAGAAGGAAGGAATTCCTCAAACAGCTTTAAGGAATTGGAAGCGTACAAATGAGCAGCATCCACATTTTTGACAGTGGAGAACTGTTGAAAGGCAAGGGAGTGAGAGATTTAGTGATGGTTATTCCCCTAGCATGCCAGGACCTATTTAATTGGAGTATGCTAGTAGCTAAATGTCACACACAGAGGCTGCACTACTTCTTGACACCATCCCCACGGATCCCACAATCCCTACTTCCACCTTTAATGGGTTCCAAGACATGTTTGAAAGCCTTCGACTTAAACACATAAATACTTTCAAGACAATGTATCAGTTCCATAAAAAATTCTTCTCAGCTTGCTACTGCTGAGCCGTGAAATTTGAAAGCTAATCTAAAGTGAATTTAATGTGTCCTTCAGATTGTCTCACCACCAAAGGCGGGCCTGGGGCACCCAGGGGTGGGACAGAGTAGCCAGTACTAACTAACAAGAGATATAGAAGAGAAACTTGAGGAGCTAAGTTCTCTTTAGTATTCTGGCTGTCTAGGTCTTGGGCTAAACTTATTATTTTACCATATCTAGCATAAAAATAAAAATGTGCTACCAAATTATTACTTTTATTTCTCTTCCTTACAGCTCACTACCTCAGAATTGTTCAGTTCATAAGAATTTAAGCAGATATAAACCAGTTTTAAAAGCGTAAATATTTTTTGCTGAAAACATGAAAATTACAAAATATTCATGTTATATTACAATCTAATGATGTTTACGCACCAGTGTGCTTTTTCTGTTGGAAGCACTGATCGTGGCAATATAATTCAACTTAAATAAGCTACTTAAAAGAGAGGCTTTTTAAAAAAAATGTCCTCTGTTAATGCAAAAGCCTAAAAATTTGATTATCTTGGGTATTATAATTGCCTCAACCTCAGGTTACTTCTATACCCAATTATGTAGACTCTTTCCTCTTTACTCCTAAAATTGCTAGCTCATATTTTGCTAACAAATACAGAGTCGGGGGAGTTCCCTGATGGTGTAGTGGCTTAAGGATTCGCTGCTGGCACTGTCAGTGCTGCGGCCGCCTGGGTTCGATTCCCAGTCAGGGAGCTACCCACATACCAAAAAAAAAAAAAAAAAAAAAAAAAAAAAAAAAAAAAAAAAAAAAAAAACAGAGTCGGTAAATTATTTAACATAGTTCCAAAGGGAGACTGAGAATCTGCAAAAGAGTCTCAAGATTTGGGCCGATGGCTCAATTCTTCTATAACGTATAGTATAGAGCCTAAAAATAGACCAGAGCAAACAAAGGGATCCTTGCCATCCTTATTATAGTCATAATTTGGAGGGAAGCAGGACCTCAGTACAATCGCCCCATTTTTATGGAGGAAGAAACCCAGGCCCAGAGGAGTAAATTCACAGAGGCACTGTGGTTTAGAGTAAAACCATGGGTTTTGGGGTCTCCTCTGTCACTTGGTAGCTGGATGATTGGAAAAGTTTCTCAATATCAATTTTAGCTTTCGCACCTATCAAACCAGGATTCTTCAATTCAACAAATTTGTTCAACAACTATTTGTTGAATGTCAACCATGTGCCAGGCACTGTATCAGGTATTAGTGATACAGCAGTAACCAAGACAAATTAATTCTCTCTGGTCTGTCAG
Source organism: Lyroderma lyra (assembly GCA_004026885.1). Taxonomy (NCBI): domain Eukaryota; kingdom Metazoa; phylum Chordata; class Mammalia; order Chiroptera; family Megadermatidae; genus Lyroderma; species Lyroderma lyra. The sequence goes on from PVJL010002648.1 coordinate 49,159, forward strand.
GTACTAGCAGTCAAGCAAGGAAAACAGGCAGTAATCAATTACTTGCAATAGCTATGATCAATGCAATGAGAGGAAGTATGGGGAACTCTATTAGCACACTGTGGGGGCTTCTAGAAAAGCAGCAGCGGAGACAGCCCTGGAGAAATTGAGAGCAGTGATATCTGCCTCCGAGAGTGATCAATTAAAATGCTTCGTACACTCTGATACGCAATAGGCAACTAATTGATGCTATTTTCCAGTGTCTGAGAAATTCTTTTGGGGGATGAAGAAATAATATTTATTTAATATTATACTCTTTTTTTCTCTCTCAAGCAACCTAATCAGCTGACAAGGCACACAAATTGAATGAAAAAGCAGAAGGGGTAAAAATACAGAATAAGAATATCTATGGTGTGGTTCCAGTTCATTTCCTTTGTCATTAAAGTGCAATGGAGCTGGAACAGGAAAATTGCCATACAGAAATCACTGCTAGCTAACAGACATCTTATCCGCCATTTGAAGGTCAACTAGAGACAGAGCTCAAAATCAATTTAGGGAACCTTGCACTATTTACCTATAAAAGGGGGTTAGAGTTCAGTTGCACAACAAGTAGCAAAATAGCTTTGCAATTAAAACAAAATTAAAGTGAAGTCTGTCAATAAAGGAAAAATTATGCCCTAAATGCATCCGTGCTGTAAATATAATTATATTTGAAAACTATTTGCAGTTAACCCTTCAACAGAGAAATATGTTAAAAAAATAACTGATCAAATCAATTGTTATACTGCCATTAAAACGATAATCAAAAGATTGATTAGGAATATGAAAAAAATATTTATCCATTTGCTGTTAAAGTTTTAAAAGTCAGGGAGTTCCCTGATGGTGTAGTGGCTTAAGGCTTTGGCGCTGGCGCTGTCAGCGCTGCGGCCTGGGTTCGATTCCCGGGCAGGGAGCTACCCACATACCAAAAAGCAGAAAAAAAAAATATTATATGTTCTGACTTTTAAAACTTTTTTTTCTTTTCTGCTTTTTGGTATGTGGGTAGCTCCCTGACTGGGAATCGAACCCAGGCCGCAGCACTCACAGCACCAGCGCCGAAGCCTTAAGCCACTATACCACCAGGGAACTCCCCAGAACATATAATATTGTATGTCAAATGTAATTGAAAAATAAAAATGAGAAAAGTCAGAACAAAATTTCCATATTAATTATAAAAATAAAATAATTATGGGAAATTATGTACGCATGTGGACAAAAACTCGATGAGAATATAAAAAATGAACTTTTCACATAAGATGGGTGAAATTTTTGTATGATATTTACAAGTTTTCTTTAATAGCATGGTAACATTGCTTTATTATAAAATACAACAAACAAGGCCTTAAACTTGCAAATAGATTGAAATATTTCTACAGTCATTTGTCTCAAGCTGGAGACAAAGTTTACTTTCTATTTTTAAGAGAAGAACATGGGCTACATACAACAACATAAAGACTTTTTCAGAGGGAGCAGGAATCCCTGAGTACATATAGCATTCAGGTGTGTTCCAGACATTTTGTGGACCTGCTCCCCCATGGTCTGAGAAGTCAGACTGGTTCTAAGAACCCTTAAGAGCCTCCACAATCTCCAGGGTGTGGATCAAGCTTGTCTAACCTGCGGCCTGCAGGCCACATGAGGTTTAGGACGGCTTTGAATGAGGCCCAACACGAATTCATAAACTTTCTTAAAACATTATGAGATTCTTCTGTGACTGTTTTGTTTTTCTTTTTAGCTAATCAGCCATCATTGGTGTTAGTGTATTTTATGTGTGGTGTAAGACATTTCTTCTTCCAATGTTGCCCAGGGAAGCCAAAAGATCGGACACTGTAGATCTCTATAGACCAGTGTCCTCAACCTTCCTAATGCCGCGACCCTTTAATACAGTTCCTCATGGTGTGGTGACCCTCATAAAATTATTTTTGTTGCTACTTCATAACTGTAATTTTGCTACTGTTATGAATCATAATGTAAATATCTGATATGTGTTTTCTGATGGGCTTAGGACCCCTGTGAAAGGATCATTGGACCCCCAAAGGGGTCACGACCCACAGGTTGAGAACCGCTGCTATAGACCAAGCCAATTTCCATGGTTCTGTCTGCATCCTGACTCTTCTCCTGGAGGGTAGGTTGCTCCTTAATGAATTCATGCTTCTTAACTCATCAAAATAATTACAACAAAGTTTCTCTCCAGAAAAGCATTTAATGAAAACAAAATTTATTTCATCACAGGATAAAAATTTGGGGCAGTTCTAATAGCAGTTCTTCTTACATGGGCAGAAAGAAGGTCTGTTTAGCTCTCCCCAGGGCCCAACACAGTGCCTATCAAGGCCCCAGTAATATTTGCTGAAAAACAAACAAACAAGCAAACTTTACAATACATCTATATTGTGTATTAAAATGTACACTTTACTTCATTAAATACTCATTTACAGAGGAGCTACGATATAAAGAACAACTGTATTACTTTCAATGGTAAGATTACTTTCAATGGTAAAATCCTTACTGATAAAATTACCTCAGTCATTAGAATATTAAAACATCTTTGAATATAAAGCATTCTACTTATTAACATATAGCAGTGAATATTCAATCAATATTTACCAATATCTATAATTGTGTTGTAACAAATCAGTTTTATGTGTGAACAGTGGATATCTAAATTTGTGGACTACATAAGAATGAAACAAGTAGTGACAAATTCATGCCAAGTCCTGCAATGAAGTACAAGAGAAAAGGGCATAGTTCTCGTAAAGACAGCAAATGTAAATTTGAACTTACAATCATTACTTCTCTGTTCCAAGAGAAAACTATATTTTAATGGTGTTAACATTTTTAAAGAGATTAAATTACACGAGTAAGTTCTCAATGGAATAATGCACTGTAAAAAGTTAGTGGATTGTTTCAATTTCTATCCTTAGTGCTAAAAAAAAAAAAAAAAGTCCAAAAATTTTTGTAGTTAAGCAGAGCCATAACTACACTGAATTTCCAAGCCTCTATTTTTTTGGCTGTCTTATACTTCAAATTAAATGATTAACAGATAGTAGTTTATTGGCCTAGTTAGCCACAAAAGCATGTTATTTTGGTAAGATTTTATGAGAATAAAAACAAACCCTGTTTTTTACACCAATTCTGGATCAAATAAGAACATTTAGAAGATAACTATAATTTTTATGGATCATGTTAGCTTTGAACTAGTGCCAAATAAATAAAACTGTTCTTCGGGTAGCTAAAATATGAACTGAGAATCCTTTGGAATATGCACTCATACATATACTGAGAATTCCCCGCACTCTGTATTCTATTTAGTTTCACTTCTCCCTCTCTGAGTCAGAGTTCTGTTTAGCCAGCTGTAAATACTTATTTTTACTTGTCTGTATTCAAACTAAAAGTTACAAATCCACCAAAATCGGAGAATGCCTGGAATAGGAGTAGAAACAAAATAATGAGATCAAATTAAAACAAAGAACATCCACCATGGTTTTGTTTTTTTTTTTTTTTTAAAGAAGTGTCCAAGAGGATACTTCTTAAATTAAAAAACAAACAAAAAACATTTTGGTCTTTACACACTTGAGGCATTTTTCAAAGCTAAGATGCAAAAATATTTAGAAACAATAGTCAAGTTCTTGAAAAAAATTAAATGAGAAATCTGACAACCCAAATTTGTACCCACAACAAATATTTTTTAAAATTACTATAACGTAGAATTATTACCTAAGAGATAAACCCCAAGAAAATTGCCAAAGTGGTCTCAAGCCAATCAAAATTCAAGTATTAAGGTGACTAAAGACAGGAATGAATGTGATAAAATGAAAGCATCTAGGAAGCTGCAGCCAAAGATAATCTAATTTCAGAAGATCCCTTTGTTAATGCTAATTAAGGCTTAAAGGTTTAGAAACTCTATCCTCTCTCCTGTTTTTTTCCACCTGAGAAAGCTGACCTTAATACTGCTAAAGATTAAAGGAGGAATCCAAGCTGGACAGTTTTGTCCTGGCAAGCCTGCCCCCAGATTTGAGGAGGGAAGTCTTTTTGAAAGGTCTCTAGGACACTGACAACTTGGTTTTCTATCTTCTGCTGGCATGTCGGTAGGTATGTAACACATTGAGATATACAGACTAGCACTGTAATGAAATCTTCTATTTGTTAATAAAGTTTGTATGATCCGAAAGTAATTTTCTGCTGAAAACAGTTTTCCCCTACTTTTCTCAAGGAGGTGTGTTACAGCTTTCACAGACAGTCTAACACAAGAATGCTATTCTTGATTCCAAGTGAGACTTTCATTGAAAGGCTAGAAAACCATTCATCTGCTTGTTATCTTCCCCCTTTATAAATTAAAGTAATTATTACCTATTTCTCACAGGATATACCCATTTTAAAATTAAAAATAAAACTTTGGAAGACAACAGTCATTTGACTGGTAATGTCAACTTGTAAGGACTCTTTGTTAATTTTTAAAAAATGAAAGTGAACCTCTATATTAATGGTTATGTAATCTTTCTGAGTATTTTCTGGAATCATCTAAAATAACAATCGGACTAAAGTATAAATATTTCACACACAATAGTTTGCAATCTAATGCTTCCTATAAAAACCAATATTTATCAGGTAAATAAAATATAAAATTATGTACAATATATTCAAATATTTAAAAAATGGTATGCTTAACCTAAATCAAAGTATTTAAGTGTTAATATCCTAATTTTATAATTATAATTAACAACTATTAGTAGACTATATATTGAAAATATATTTTCAGGAATTGTTCTTGAAGCATTTTTTTGGGGGATACAGGCAGAATAGTAAAATGTCTAGATCAAGTTCCCCACATTGAAAGTCTCTGCTCTCCTGACCTACCTTTGTCTTGTTTACCACAGGACCTGGTATAGTGCCTGACACACAAAGGATTTCAGCAAATGTCAAAAAATCAATGATAAATATACCACATGGATTTATTATGAAGTGCAATGGTGTTTCTTTTGAAATTAAAACATCCAATATTCCTATATTTTTAAAGTTTGACAGTACATTTCTTTAAAAAGTGTTAGGACTATATCTGCTGCTTCTTAAAGAAAAGTTCTAAAACTTTAGCTAAGTATCGTGTCATGGGATCTAAAGTGAGCACATTGGGTATCTGAGTTTTACCTTACCACAACACATACCTGCCATAGCTTCCTCAGCATTCTGCTCTTTGACACAGAAGGGTGTCCCTTCAAATTAGGAGGTGTTTGGCTCAGGCCATCATTACCAACAGGTCCCAAGTACCTATCTGTAATCTCCTACAAAAAAAGTAATATCACTTTATTATTCTAGATATGATTCAGTCTTAGTCAGGAAACTTTAAAAATTTATGCCTTGGCTTTTTAAAAACAAATGTAATTTTGAAGAACATTTTTAACTTCCTCATAGAAACTTTAAACGAATGATCTAAATGCCAAACCTAGTATTAGTAACAAACACAAAAACTGAAAGCTACATTTAAAAAATTCTATTTGTATTATGTAAAACAGATGCTAGTATTACTATTTTCAATAAAAATTGTCAAAATGTGAATAGTATATGCAGAATATCAAAGGAAAGCCAAGATGAAGAAGTGGAAATTATAAAATATTACTACACAAACATTATAAAAGACAACGTAAACTAAGAGTTGGGAAGAGGTGTATGTTTCTATGTTTACTTATAAACCTACTGATATTTGAATCTGAATTTACTACATATTAATTGAAATGGAGTGAATTATAAATGCTGGAGACAAGCCAGTACTACTTAAATAAGCTAGTGGTATTCTATCCCTAAACTTGTGGTATCGAATCAAATGACCGATGTTTAACTATTTTGTTTTTGCAAGAAAGCTACTACCAAATGGTTTTTCAATCAGTGCATTGTGAAACATAACAAACTGACAATCATTCTCTGAAAACTGAGATTTGTGTCCAAAAATGTGGTATATTACTCAGAGTTAAACCAAACAGGAAAGTTTAATAAAACTATAATTGTTTCTCTTATTAAATCACAGTAAACAATGATTTTGAAGGGTTGAATCATCTTTGTTTTTGTTCTTTAAGCCCTGAAACTCTGTAAATCCTAGTGAATGAATATTAAGGAAGATGATTTCCCCCAAATACCTGATCCTTTGATTTCTGCTATTATTATGTATGAGTTTACATAGAGCCCTCTTCAGTAAAGAAATAAATGCACCAGTCCTTGAGGGAAGTGCTTCTAGGTTAAGTCAAAGCTCAGGCTGAATAGTTACACTACTTTCATGTAAAGCAGAAGAGCCTTTTCTGCAGGCACAGTGGAGCGCCCTGTTAAGCTCTCAGCCTGGGATTCTACAATCTCATGTCCTGAATCCCCTTCTTCCGTCACCCCTTAGCCATCCATTGACAGGATGTGGACTAGAAGAGAAGACAGCCAACAGCTGCCAAAGAGGGGAGATTATTTTCCAAAATGAATTATTAATATTATAGGAAATGGGTAGCCTACTGAATTCATTCTTAAATCACACAGTAACTGAAAGATGTGTTACCTAATGAGAGTCTCTTGAGAAGAGCCGCCTAGGCATGTAAAGCAGCGGTGTCCAACCTTTTGGCTTCCCTGGGCCTCATTGGAAGAATTGTCTTGGACCGCACATAAAATGCACTAGCACTAACGATAGCTGATGGGCAAAAAAAAAAAAAAAAAAAAAAAAGTCACAAAAAATTCTCAAAATGTTTTAAGAAAGTTTATGACTTTGCGTTGGGCCGCATTCAAAGCCGTCCTGGGCCGCCTGTGGCCCGCAGGCCGCAGGTTGGACAAGCTTGATGGAAAGGCACCAAACAACAGAATGAGCAACAAAGGAGCGTCTCAGTACCTCTGGATGAAAAGCATACTTCCCTGATGTTATTTCCGTTTCTGATACTGGGATTACTTTAGAACACGTCTCTCTAATTCACAATATCTTTTTAAAATTTAGGATTAGAGTAAAATTCAAAAATTAAAGAACTCATCTTAACCATATACATTCTCTAATAAAACAAATGCGTTGTTTCGGCAGTAGAAGATGGATTATAAATAAAGAAGAGGATCTTGGGCTATGGAACCAGACCATATGGGTTCAAATTCCAGCTCTGTCAATTTACTACCATTGTGACCTTAGACACGTGATTCAGTTAACTGTTCTATAGCTCCCTCATCTGTAAAATGAGTCTAATGATAGTGCCTGTTGAATACTGTTGCTGTGAGGGTTGAAAGAAATTACAATGTAAAGTGTTTGGAGTATTTCCTGGCACTTAGTAAGTCCACAGTTGGATTTTAGTGACTTTTATTTAAGGTATCAACTTTAAGTTATACAACAAAGGAAGTCTTTGTTTAAAATTTGCTAAATATTGAAACAATATAAAATATTTTAAAAGTCCAAGCAATAATCAATCGAGTTTATGAATTTCCACTGCATACTCTTGAACATGTTAAGCAATGCTAAAACAAGTTGGCTTTAACAGGTAGACATTAATCAATCATAATTTATATCTCCACCCCCAAATACACATACTTTCTCTGACCTGAACTTCTAGATGAATCATTTGTCTATGACACATTTTAAGGTGTGTTTCACAGAACTAGAAACATCTTATAGAAATAATCTTGTCACAGTAATGAAGCAAAATTGTTCTCTTCTCACCATCCCCTCACTCCCAGGTACAGTCCATGCCTAGCAAAGTTTTAACAAACTTCTTTTTGACAATATTAGAAGGTACAAGGAAACAGACTCACATAGAAGCAAAACATAATTAGGAGTGAAATACTTAGAAACATCAGAATCTTTCTAGCTTCTTTCATTCTTCACAACAATCAAAAAAGAGAGAGAGAGAGAGAAAAAAAAAAAGACCTCTAGAAAGGGGAAAAAGGGAGTCAGAAATTCTATGGGAAATATGAAATCACTACAAATTAATGACAAAGTTGTTACTTTATTTAAAATTATAAATATGTATATGATATGTCTACCACTTTAATGGTTCAATTTTCTTAGATAAGCTTTGATATGATTTTTTAAAAAATCTAAACCTAAAAATGAAAAACAAAAATCCTGCATAAAAAAATGAGTTACTCAGTTTTGACTCCCTTGAACAAATGTTATTCTTAAACTGCTCACATAACTTCTTATTCCTAAGTATATCGCCGTATTTATTTAGGCCAAAGGTATATCAGACCATCTTTTTTTTTTTTTGCTTTTTTTTGGTATGTGGGTAGCTCCCTGACTGGGAATCGAACCCAGGCCACAGCACCAACAGCGCCAACGCCGAAGCCTTAAGCCACTACACCATCAGGGAACTCCCTCAGACCATCTTTATACCTCTTAAATACATTATGGGATACTGAATATAGAAACTATAAAGATTAAGTATTCTTTAAGACTAAAACCTGGCAACTACATTAAAAAATACATAAATGTTTACTTAAAAATTACCTGTGTAAAATACAGATCTTCAGAATGTAATTTCAAATATATATCCTGATGAGTAATCTAAATTGGCAGCTTCAGTCATGCAAATTTAATTACTCACGACTACAAATACATCAGCACAAGGGCATAATATTCCATAATATCAGTGATATCATAAAAACATTGGCTATTATTCAAAGACTGGTATCGTAGTTGTTTCCCTTCAAAGAACTGTAATTTAAATTACTTTTGAAATTACATAGGCTAATTTAAAGGATTTTAAGTTATAACAAACTTAGATGTAATAGTGAATGTGCTATACTGACTATTCCCATAAAGAGCACAATACATGTTTCCAAACACCTCACTGACTTTATTGAAATGATACATGATTAGAAACGAGCTTAGGCACTGAACTTCCACTGCTGTTAGTATTCAAGTAAGTGGAATTTTTTTGAGCCCAAATCCACAATGCCACAATGTATAATACATTAAAAAGATGACTTCCTCGGCTCCATATGTAATCATTTTAACCATTTAAAAAGTACGTCCATTTAAGTAGAAAGCTATCATTTAAAGTATACTAGTCCCAAATGTCACATTATTGTGCTCAAATAACATTACAAGAAAGAAAAGGTATAATACATCATAACATCACCAGTCTTAATATGAAATATAATACAAAAGGGAGAAAACCTCACCTATCCCACCAAGTTCATTAATAAAATAATTACAAAACTTAATTCACACTTATTGAAAAAAGAACTTATAATACAACGATCATTAAAGGTAAAGAATAATTGCCACATCATTCATGAACTGCCCTCCAAATTCAATGAAATAATCAGCTTGCTGTGAGAGCCATTTACTAGTGAGCGTTCACAGCCCAGGCACATTTTTGTTTTCAGCCTTAGCATATTTTAAAACCATCTGGCATCAGCACCACTCTGGTTCACTTAGTCTAATCTGTTCAGAATTGAATATAAAACTAGAGCTACACGCACTTTGGGGAAACCGAAGGACAGCACACATGCAAAATAATGTTCCAAATGTACAGCTCTGAACTAGTTTATACTTGAAATGTGTTTTTAAACACATTTCCATTGAACACATGAAGCCTCTCTTCAAAATAGTAGAATGGTTGAAGGAATCTGTGTGAATCATAGCTGTCATTAGTTACCCAAGTGTTAATTCTTTTCATTTTCATCCTAATTACTAACTAAAGTATTTGAAGAGATTCTTCTGCAAAAAGATTCATTGATACATGAAATGCTCTCATTTCTATGTTAGAAGGACCCAAGAATTTGCATTTTATCTTGATTAAAATTAGTCTGCTTGGCCCTAAAATGCTTAGAGTAAGGAGAGAAAAACTGAAAGATACTCATGAAAGCCCTTTTTCTTTTATACATCCTGTTATCGCATTATTGTCGTTGGCAGCACTATTTCCTTTGCTTAAAATCGAGAGTCTGAATTGCTACTTCAGAAATTAAAAAAAAAAAAAATCTATGGATACAGAAGGGCCAATATCCCTGTCAGAACCAACTCCCATTCATCCTCCCTGTTGGCATAAAAACAAGCGACGTTTTCAGGATAATTTTTCAGAAGCAAAGATAATTCCCGTAGCACCACATACCACCAGCTAAAGCTTTCAGACAAAGACTGAGAAGCAATGACCAACACCAACCAATCTAAAGGTGCACGCACACACCTACACACATACTCTCCAACCCAGCAGTCACTATGCCTGGGGCAAAGCCGCTTTTCCTCCCTCCCTGCGAACCACTCTGTCCCGATCCTGTGATTTCCCCTCTCCTGCTATCCTCTTCACCTCCAGGAGAACTGCTTCTGCCTTTCAAATGACAAGGAATCCCAATAATCACATTGATCTCTCCCACGATTTAGCCTTTCCTTGCGTTCCTCCTCCCGCCCGCCGCGAAGATCAGCCTCTTCTCCTGTATTTCTTTGGAGCTGGGGTGAGATGACAGAGCAGCGCTGTGGAATTCCCGTACTGCTCCGTCTCTTCCTACGTTCTTCCTCTATTCATCTCCTTTCCCGCTTCCTAATTCTCCCGGAGTCTCTCACTGAAGCCGTGCCCGAGCTTGATCCTTCACTAACCTAAGCTATCAAAAGGGGACCTGTTCCTTCTCCGGGGTTTTGCTCTTTCCTTACTGTTACCACAGAGAGGAGAGGTGGGGGACACGTACTGAAACAAAGAATTCCAAGTCCCTTTTCCCAAGAACTTTGGTGGAAGCACACAGGGACAGGGTATCCATCCCCCAGCGCTCTTCGTTCCTGCCCTTAGACCCGTTTCCTCTCCCTGCTCCTCCCCAGCCCCCCTGCAAGGATTGGGAGATCGTTCCCTTTAGGCCCTGGGCTTGGAGTAGTCCCTGGTCAGCCTCCCTGTTTCCCTCCTGAAAGGGACGGAGAACATTGCCATTCTGTGTAACTAACTTCACCCTAAGTCCCAGGGCTTCCTCAAAACGTAATATAGTTCTTAAGGACTCAACTCTGAGTACTGCTCCGAAGTAGGGGCACGGCCTGGCCCCGAAGTGGGGTACAGCTTCCTCTAAATTGTCCCCCAGGGCTCCCACCCCATGACAATGCGTTCAGATCCAGCAAGAGAATCTCTCCTTACTTTCAGAGAGACCGAGTGCCCACGAGGCCTCACGCCCCCGCAGAGGAGGGGTCCTCCATCCATCCCTGCAGCGTCCTCCCCCCGAGACCCAGTCCTCACTCCCCTCAACAATCCCAAGTTGCTCAGGGCTCCCGGAGGCGGGGGGAGGCTGAGATCTCCCCTTACAGACCCCCTCTCCAGCTCCTTCCCGGGCCGCAGAGACCCCGAAAACGCGAAGGAGACTCAGGGTCGGTCCCCCGGCGGCGATGCCCGGCCCAGGCAGGCCCTGGTCCCTCCCCCTTCGGACGCCCCGCGCCGGGTCCGCCCCGCCACCCGCAGCCGAGAGCGCGCTCAGTCCCCCGGGTTCTCTACCCTGCGGCCGCCCTCCTCCATCCAGTCCGCGCACCACTCGCCTTCCCGGGCCGCTGTGCAGGTCGAGGGCTCTGCACTGCCGGTTCCCACCCGCAGCCCCGGGGAACCCCGGCCAACTCGTCGCCGAGCCGGCTCGCGCAGCTACCTGCAGGGGCCGCCGCGCCTCTCAGCGCCCCGCCGCCGCCATCTTGCATTTCAAAGCGGCTGCACTTTTCAGGGAGTCAACTCTGACCTGTGAACCCTACACCCGGAACCTCTCGGCGCGCTGGTACACGGCCTCCGTGCTCGGCCGGCTCCGTGGAGCGTGGAGGGTCGAGGGCGGTGGGGGCGAGGCGAGGCGCGCGCCCCGGCGGCCGGCTGAGAGTGGGGAGGTAGAAGAGCTGGCCGAGGCGGGGCCCGCCCGCGCGCGCGCCCTCTGCGCGCCCCCCACCCCACTCCGCGCCGGGTTCTCCACTCCCGGACCCTACTGCTCCGGTGGGGTTCCACTCGGGCCTCTACCCCCTGGATTGGCGCACAGCAGGAGGTAGGGAGCTGGCCCGCCCCTCTGTCAACAGAAACCCCGCCCCGGTCGGCGGAGGCCCCGCCTCCGTCAACAGAAGCCCCGCCTTCTCCCAGTCTCGGAGCGGTCCCGCCCCTTGCCGGCGATAGCTCCTCCCTCTATCAACAGAAGCCTAGTCTTCACTCAGGTCTATCCAGAAGGCAGCTCCGCCCTCTCTCAGGGTGGCCTCGCCCTCCGAGCGCTCCGCCTTCCCACTGACACCGCGGGATGGCGAGAAATGCCCCTTCTCGTCGTAAGCCCCGTCTCCTGGAGGCAGTTCCATCCAAGCCCGCCCCATTTTGGCGGAAGCCACGCCCTCTGCCAATAGAAGCCCCGCCTTTCTGAGACCCGTCCCGATTCTCGCCGAAGCCCCACCACCTGTCAACCGCCGCCGCGCCTCTTCCTGCCTCTTCTTGCCTCTGGTCCCTACTCCACCGCTAGCCGCAGCTCTGCCTGTTGGCACCCAAAGTTCACTTCAACCTCACTTCGAACCGCCGTGCAAAACGGACCCACAACCTGCTCCACAAAAACCCACCTTTCCCTCCTCACGAGTCGCTCTTCTGGAGGGCTTTTTTGCAAGCCGTGGTCTTCAAATCCCTGTGAAACAGCCCCGCAGACGGGGCCAGCTGAGGACCCAGGCTTTGGGGAAAACCAGACGTCATCACCGTCCTTCCCCACCTTCCCTTCCCTCAACCCCCGCATCATTTTTAAAATGAAGAAAAGTGCAAACCAAAGCAAAGGGAAAGGACTCACCCTTCAAGCTATCCTGCACAGATTCACGGGCGTGGACTTGTGAGAACTCTGGTGCCTCGATGTTCACCCCTACCCCATCCCTGCCCCCGCCATGGACCCTCTGTGCTTTGACAGCAGTGCTCCACTGAGACGCATTAACCCTAAAATACGCAGTTGCTTAAAGTGAAAGCCTGATTGTTGAAATCAATGTATGCCAGATTCTTTTGATTTGTGTGCTTCATCTTAGAATCCTAGAATTTGTGGAAGCAGAAGCAAGCAAAGCTTAATGACCTTATAAACAGGTTCTCAGTTTTGCCATACGCAACCCCTTGTATTTACAAGAAAAATCGAACATCACTTTACTCGCCTGGAATTAAATTCATAGTTAATGTAAACTATCTACACAAATAATTTCAAGAAACCAATGTTATAACGATAGGAAGGTGAAAAAAGAGAATGTTCATTTAAAAATACTATACTAATATCAGCAAAAATTATAAAGTTTTTCACTATGTAAATAAATAGTCACACGAATATGCGAACTACAGGACACAAACTGCCCCTGTAAAATTTCAATAGGCCACGTAGGGGGCAGTACTGTGCCCCCTGAGAATCTCTCTTTAGGACTTAATCTGTGAGGAAAGAAAATGCTTCAGATACAGAAATTCATTCTTTTGTTCATGCATTTAACAGCTAGGTGTTTGAGCACCAGCATATGCCAGATACTGTGGAGATGCAAATCTGATTCAGACAATAATTCTGTCTTCAAGGAGATTACAGTCTAGTAAGCAGAAAACATGAACATAAAAACATCGAGCAAAGCGTGAGGTGAGATCAAGGAGAGATAACATAGAACCCGCCCCCCCATAAGGTTATGCATTAATGAATGTAAATCAATCTCTCTCTCTCTCTCTCTCTCTCTCTCTGTCCCTTCCTTTCTTTTTTCCTTCCTTCCTTTCCCCCTAACTCCCTCCTCCCCTCTTCTTTAGCGCCAGTTTACACAGTCACCTCCTTCTCTCTATACGCTGTCTGTCTGGTTCAGTGCCCAATGCCAGCAGCCTAGAGTCCTTCCATTTAGGGCCACGCCCACAGAGCAGTTCTGTCCAGGAAAACAATTTTAATAGCCCAGTGCTGAGAACAGTGTCCTTAGCTGAATTGCTGCCAATTATTTGGTATTCTTGTAGAAAGCAAGACTGGTAACACTCAAAAAAACTGGGTGCAGACCTAAGCAATATGACTATATGTTTAGCATAGCAGATTGTGCCAGCCCACATAAATCTGTTTAGAGATCATGCTCACAGAGTAACTTGTTTTCATTAAAATAAACTCATTTGTAAAAATCGTAAATATGACTGATTTCAACAGCTGCGTGGCTCCAGAAATAAGTTTTTACCCACGGATTGGCACAATTAGAAGAGTCTAGATTTTTTTATGCATATGCTTTATAGTTTGTCATACACAGATTGGCATGGCAAAATTTCAGTGCTGTTAGAGATGAAAAGTTGTCCAGCAGGTTTTAAAAAGTACAGCATTTTTGTTATTCAGAGTTTCTTCCACCTTTGGAACAGTGGTGGAAAAAGGTTTTAGGAAATGAGGGTTTTGAATCAAAAGTTCTAAGCAATGGCGTCATCTGAGGAGGAACAGGCTTCCAACAAGACTGTTTGTAGTAGTTTCCTTCCATTATTTCCCCCTTTTCTGGTCTTGGTGGAAAAGTCTTCTAACAAACGTGATACCATGAAATAGATCAGCGGAAAAGATATCAAACTAAGATGCTTTAAACTTTTAACTATAGTTCAGTTAAAGTGAACTTGAGAATTTAGCACTAGTGAAATATTCCCACAATTCTAATGGCTACCTCAGAAGGTGAACAAAAATGTTCCTTCTAAAGCTAGTTCAGACTGAACCAATGTCAAAGTCAATCTAAGATCATTTCCTATTTCTCTGAGTGCTTGCTTTGTGAAAATAATAATGTTATGATAATAACAGTAAAGACAAGTTAATATTGTTGGTAAATGCCCTCCCCACTCCACTCCTCCCCTATTTCTATACTTAGCCTAAGACCACCTACACAGGACTATAGGAACAGGAAAAACTGATTTCTCAATATTTATTCAAGGAGGAACACGTTTATATACTTTAAAAGAATCATAGTATCATCTGGGTTGGTTCATTCACTGGTGTGTACTCCAGTTCCATCAAAAAGTTAGTGGCTATCTCAATACTATGTCTGCAAAAAAGAGGCCAATGTATGTTTTTGACCTAAAATCTTAGGACACGAAAGCCTAGGGGAACACCCAACTAGAAAGCAATAATAGAGCAAGAAAATGCAATGCTTCATTGTTTCAGAGTCCTAGCAGAGGAGTCTGGAACAGCAGTACTGATACATAAATGTGCATGAAAATTATTGGGGAACATTTTAAAATGTAGATTCTCAGACCCCGCTCCCAGGGGAGTCTTAATTCAGTAGTTCTTGGATGAGGCGGTGAGTCTGGACTTGACAAACAACTGGTGATCCTTGTGGACCTGATCTGTAGAGTTCACCCTGACAAATACTGATCTAGGTGAAAAACTTATAGTTGGGGGGAAAACAATGCATTTTTATAGAACTGAGGGTTTCAAGCTATAAAAAGTCAGTATCTCTGGGAAGAGATATCCATTCCTTGAACATCAACACTGAAAGGGAAATTCTACTTTTGGACCATTGCAGATGTCCCATCTTCCAGGAAACTCTGCGCACTTTATACCACCTCCTTTTACCTGTGAGGCACTGGGTATTGTTTGCAGTTAACAAAACGAGGAAGCCAAGGTTTGAAGCATTTAACCTGCTCAGTTACCCAGTGACCTGCGAGGTAAGGTGGGTTTTGAATCCACCCTGACCAATCCTAAAACATAATGAAGATGCTACTACATATGCCACTTCTCAGAAGGAAGGGATTGCATTAACCAGGGCACTGGTGTGCACAGGATTTGAGAGCATTCCCTGTGTTGGAGTCACATGGTCTTTTGTTCAAGTCCCAATCCTCTACATGTGCAGTTGTTGCTGCCTAACCAACCCACCAAAACTTTGTGGCTTCAAAGTTTAAGCAGTTATTTTGCTTGTAAACCTATGGGTCAGCTGGATGGTTCTGCTGATCTGGATCAGGTTTGGCTGATCTTGGTTGGACTCTCATGCATGTGTTCAGCAGGTGGGTATCTGGGGGCTGCTTGGTCCAGGATCATCTCATTCATATATGTGGCAGCTGGCTGTCAGTGGATCATCAAGGGGCTGGCTCTCTGGGGTGGCCTCAGTCATACCTCCAGTGGTTGGCTGGCTATTGATCACAGGGATGACTGGGTCATATGTATCTTATCTTCCAGTAGGGTAGCCTGGATTCCTTCACATGCACATGGTTCTTAGAAATCAAGAAGCAGCATTTAAGACCTTTCATTCCTAGCCTCAGAACTGACATACTATCATTTCCACCACATTCTACTGGCCCAAACAAGTCATGGGACCAGCTCAGATTCCACCTCTTGATAGGAGCAGCTACAAAGGATAAGGATACAGGAAGCAGAAACAGTTGTGGCTGTTTCTGTAACTACAACAACTATATGACTAAAGGCAGGTTTCTTAACCTGTTTTTACTCATCTGTAAAATGAAGGTAATGTTAATAATTGTTGCACCCAATCTCAAAGGGTTGAGTTCAGGGAAAGGGTCTGGTTTATCTTAATTTCTCAGAAAATATTAGCCATGGTCATGCTGATGCTATCCCCTAGGGCAGTGATGTCCAAACTTTTGGCTTCCCAGGGCCACACTGGAAGAACTGTCTTGAGTCACACATAAAATACACTAACCAGAGCAGGTGAGCTTAAAAAAAAGTTGCAAAAACATGTTTTAAGAATTTGTGTTGGACCACATTCAAAGCCATCCTGGGCTGCAGATGGGATGTGTCTTCTCCAGGGCCTTCCCAGCCTGAAAGTCTGAATGGAAGAGAGATTAGGCTGCTTTTTGGGGTGGCACCTCAGGGCAGGACTTTGGTCCTGATTTCCTCACTCTCAATTGTGTGATGTTCCAGGTAACACTCTTCTGGTTGTAGAAGAGAAATCTGCTCAAGCTCTAATAGCACAGTTTAAGAAGCCAAAGCTACTGTTCATCCCTGCATGACCACTCCAACCTCTCCTTGTAAGACTCCTCTAGAACATGGCCCAGCCAGAAGGCCTTAGCCCAGCAGTTCAACAGGACTGCCAAGCTGTGTTCATTAGAGCTACAAGACGTGGTTCTCAGTGTCTCAACTCCAAAATCCAAAGAAAGAATGTGATTGGTCCAATACAGCTTTTCTTAAAAAGTCCGCTTAGTCCAGTCTGCCATGGCAGGAGGGGTGGGTAGTCCTGTGGGGAAAGGGCAGCTTTATGTGGGCACTGGAGGCTGAGCGAGGGCAGTTCCTTGGGAAGATGGCTGCGAGCCAGCAGACACAACAATTCACATTTCCTGGACGCAGGCAGCCTTCTCTAATATTTTAAATTACCTTCCCATCAAATAGTCAAAGTACTCAATGTCAAGCACCTTATAAAAATCCATATCCTCTCTGAAGACTTCTTAATAAACAAAGTAGAGTCAGAATGGCTATTTCTCCCACACACTCACCAAAAACCTACCATATGCTTTAGCTGGAGCACAGACATATTAGTTTGCTAGGGCTGCTATAAAAAAAGTACCAGAGACTGGGTGGTTTGAACAACAGAAATTTATTTTTCCCCAGTTTCAAGGTTAAAATATGGGCAGGGCTGGTTCCTTCTGAAGGCTGTGAGGGAAGGATCTGTTCTAGGCCTCTCTCCTTGGCTTGTAGATGGTCATCTTCTCCCAGTGTTTGCACGTGGCCTTCCGTCTGTCTCATGTTCAAATTCCTCTCTTACATAGGATTATGGTCCACTCTAATGACCTCATTTTAACTAAGTCACCTCTGCAAAGACTCTATCTCTAAATACAGTCACATTCTGAGGTACTGGGGTTAGGGCTTCAACTTACGGATTCTGAGGGAGACACAATTCAGTCCCTAAGAACACGAAAACAGTCACCCCTATAAACAATATACTCATAAATGGTATCTGAACCTGTTCTTTGCATTGCAACATCATTGGGCTTATCAATAATTCTGCTTATTACAATATCCTTCTGTTTCTGAGAGCAACCAGTAACTACTCACTGACTGTGTCTGTCATTTATACATAAGCCTTTTTTTTTGAGCACATATTTTTTAAATTAAATAGATGGGGGTGACATTCGTTAATAAAATTACATGGGTTCCAGGTGTATAGTTCTTCATGGTCCATGTGTTGCATTGTGTTTTCAGTACCCAGAGTCAGTTCTCCTTCCATCACCATATATTAGAGTCCCCCTCCCTCCTTCCCTTCCTCCTTCTCCCTCTGGTAACCTCTAGACGATTTTCTGTGTCCATAAATAAGCCTTTTTTAAAGCTCCAAGTCTGTGAAAAAAGTGGTCATGCTGTATACTTTCTGAAGATTTTTTAAAAAATTATAAAGGCATTGTTTTAAATTGTATGTAATCAAATAGTTTGTTTACAGATTGCCTAAGGCAATGGTTCTCAATCCTGACTGGACAACAGAATGACTTGGTGCTTTTAAAAACATCTATACCCTAGCTCTGCCTCCAAAGATGCGCATTAGTATTTGCTTTAGGGTGGGATACAGGCATTGATTTTTTTTTTTTTAAAGTTTTCCCAAATGATTCTAAAATGCAGCCAGTGTTGAGAACCACTGGCCTCAGATAAAGGAGAGACAAACAACTCTTAGCAAGCACCTCAACCTACCAGTGCTTAGCTATATAATTTAACTTCCAAAACAATCCTGAGTATTAGTACTACATCCTTCATTTCACAGCCAAGGAAACTGAGGCTCTGGAAGATGGCCTTGCTAGAGCCCCACAGGTTCAGAGGCAGAGGTTTTCCCGGCTTGGGTAGGGCTGGAGATTGGATAAGCCTTTTCCATTGTTTGTAGGAGGAATCTGCACAGAAAGACACATCAGTGTTTGGCCACTTAAAAAAAAACAAAAGTGTTGCCTTCACACTGATTTGTCCCTTCAGAGGCTCACCACCGTCAAGTGATATCTGTTTGTCAAACAGACTAAGCCGTGCTACTTACTGTAACCAACCCGAATACCCTCGGCTTAACCCTTAATGACTTCTCATTCATCAAGGCTTCCTGCAGCTCTCGGTCTTTCTGAGTCAATTCCTTACCAAATGGTGACTCAGGGATCCAGACTGCTTCCTCTTTTTGGCCATATTATTTGGAATACCAGTGTTCCAGGGTGCTGAGGCGGGGGGAGTGGGGGCGGGAGGGGGGAGGAGAGATTTCTACCAGCTAGTAAATGCTTCCGCTTGGAAGTGACACGTGACGCTTCTGCTGAGATCGCTTTGATCAGCCCTAGTCACAGGAAGCGTGGGGGAGCACCAGGACATTTTGATGAGTAGTACAGGTCTCTTCCATGTCACTTTAACAAAAGGCACCTTGTTTGGAGAACATGCTTAAGAACACTGAAACCCCTGTCCACACCACAGGCCCTCCTTTCCCACCAGCGTACAGCCCATCCTCCATGTCGTGGTTGATCACGACAGACAAACCTAAATTCTTTACTGAGGTATGAGGCAAGTTAGGTGTGTGGACATGTAATTTTACTGTGTTACACATTCCTTGAAGGACAGGCACCATCTCTCATTCTTATTTTTATCTCTTGTAATGCCCTGCACACAGTGGGTCCTCAATAATGTGTGCACACACACACAGATACACATTCAGAAAGAGAATTAGTTCTTGCCTTCGTAACTACAGTGAAAATACCTTAATAATATTAGTGTTGTGTCTTGTCATTTGTAATGTGACTCCCCTTATCTCATTTTAATTATGAATGTTATAAATTGAAAATATAGGAATTCCCTGGTGGTGTAGTGGCTAGGCTTCAGCGCTCTCAATGACACAGCCTGGGTTTGATTCCCAGCCAGGGAGCCACCCTAGGGGAAAAAAAATATATAGACCAGTCAGCTTGAGTTTCTCATTATGTTAATTTCTCACGTGGTAATCCACCTCCCCCTTAGACATGTCTTTCTCTCATGTTTCATAGCAATGCTGTTTCTACTAATATTATGCGTGTATCCAAAGGTTAGTAGAGACCTCCTTTCTGATCATGCAGATAGATCTTCAGACTTTTAACAACTTTTTTGAAAAATACTTGTAAAAGACAGTTGAGGGGCAATATAAAAATATAAGAATGACATACTATTTTAGTTTATATACATGAGCATATTTTTTTTTGCCCTTAAATAGTTCAGATTCATAAATAAAATAAGATTGTAGCTTAAAAGCAACTTTTACATTTTTATAAAATACTTTCATTACCAAAGGAAGAAAATCACTTTGTAGAAATTAAAAAAAAAAAAAAATGGAGGTAAAAATCCATTCATGGTTCTTCGTCACTGTAAGACTATTAGCATTTTGGTATATTTCCAGGTTAGCTATTTTTAAATGAAAGAAAATATGCTTAGTAATCTGCTACTTCTTCTGCAAAATTATTTGGTATAAGAATATTAGAAGCCTGTCATTTTAGATAGACATTTTCATTTAGCTAGCATTTCAGTGACCATATTTCATGCAACAGCTGTGAGGTGAAGGTTCAGAAGAAACCAGGCAATTTATTTGAGTGATAGTGGTAATTTACATGTTCTCCCTAGTAGGGTGGGGAAAGAGACTTAAGAAAAACTTAAGGAAAAAACAGAAGAGAGACAGATGCTGTGGTCCTAAGTATACAACATGTAAACTGAATAAAAAAAGAATGATACAACCTAAGATTGGGTTAACTTATTTTTCTTCTGAAATAATTAAAGCAAAAGCTTGTCTTTTTCTAAGACGCCGCTTTTCCTAAATATTCACCACAGTAAACAGCTATAATTAGGATTCATCACACATAATCAGTTTCCAAATTATTTTGTGAATACATTATCTATTGCAATGAGCACCCCTTTTCCCTCCAAATCTTTCAGCCAGTTGAAGTTTCACAATGGTCCTTTAAACCAATAGTTGTAGCTCACAATGTCTGCATGTCTTGGGTACCCATGTCTGGCACTCTCTGATCCATTAAATGTTTTAGTCCGAGTGTCTTTTGGATGTTTAAATCATTTTGATTTGGCATGTGCTCTGAAGGTAGTAGTATTCCAAGAGCCCTCTCGCTGCATGTTAAGTGCTGTTCTCTGACTCCCAGCCAGAGCTTGGATGCTGGCAGGGTTGATTGCTCAAATGTAATGATTTCATTTCCAACCTTTGCATACTAAAATTACATAGCCTACACATGAAGCTTCCAGACTGTTCCTCTTAAAAACAGAATAAAGACATAATTTAACACTGCTATGAAATTAAGACAATCTTAAAACTGAAAGGAATTTCAAAATAGTTAAGTTGTCACAATAAAATTAATGCTGGTTTGTGAGGCTCAATAATAGCTTGGTGACCTAAAAACTTTTAGTTATTGTTGGGGCATTTCATATTTTTCTACTTTTATGTTACAAAGCAGGGATGTCCAACTTTTGGTCCAGGATGGCTCTGAATGCAGCCCGACACAAATTCTTAACACATTATGAGATTATCATTATTTTTTTCTTGCGAGCTTTTTAAAAGCTCATCAGCTATCATTAGTGTTGGTGTATTTTATGTGTGGCCCAAGACAATTCTTCTTCCAGTGTCGCCCAGGGAAGCCTAAAGGTTGGATACTTCTGTTAAAAAGAAAGTAAGAATCTGAGGTTGGGTTCTCCCTAAAGCAGAGTCTGAGTCAAGGATGTGAGAGCAACTGGGTATTTGAGAGGCGATGCCAAGAAGTATAAGCAGGGGAGTGGAGTGAGACAGGGAAGGGAAGAGAGCTAACACAGTGCAGCTGCAGGCAGCTATGGCTCTGAGACCTAGGGCTCAACCCCAGTGGAGAGCCTAAGAGACTAAAATGTAGAACAACAACAACAAACAAATGTAGAATACACCTCAGAGTAGTCCCACCGAAGGGGCAAGGGAGCTGGGGTACCACTCACCAACTCTCATCTCTTAATGTCTGGTTGGCACCTCTTCCTGGGGGTGTTAAGCTCCCTTCCCATCCTGTATGGACCATGAGAAAACCCTCAGGTGAGGTTACAGACATCTGCCGGAGGTTGACAAAGGTGCATACCAGGTGCTGAATGACAAGAGCACATGAGAAGGGCACCTGCAGTGTCTGTTCAGGGGAGGTAATTAAGCACATTGGTTTTGATCACACAGACCTAGTGGAGTTCTGCTTCTGCCGTTTATGTGTGAAATTAAGCAAATTGCCTAATCTAAGCCTTAGTTTATTTGCAAATGGAAACTACTACAATTTACCTCCTAGGGTCTTTGTAAGGATAAAGTAAGATATTGTGTGTAAACTACACACAAGGTCAGAGTTCACCATATGTATAAAAAAAAGAAACTGGCTCAAAACCACATTAGAAATTATGCCAGTAAATTGTGGCTTTGTTAACCTTGATGTCAGACCATTCTCAGCATGGCTGCTGGGTTCACACTTCCTTATGAGGGTTTCCTATAGCAATGTCTGAATTATGTGACCCTGGCCTCTGGCCATAGCTAGGGGGGACATCATGACCAATCCAACTTTTTGTTAGGGGGAACTTTGAAATCTAAACGAGAGAATCACTGAGCTGGGTGTCTTTGTTGAGTCACATTAAGAGCAACTATAATACTTAAGAACTCCTGCAAGAGGTTGGCACATCCCTAATTCTCTCCATTGACTTTTGTTTTTGCTGACCATCCACGTGGTAATTTACAACCTTTCAAAACCATGCCTTTATGTTAAAGTTAGCCAAAGAAAATTTCTGTTGCTTGCAACCAAAAGAATATTAACCAATAAAACTCATGAGTTCTTAATCCAACATTTTAACTAACTGATGTGAGTTTTGGAATACAGCGGTGTGAATCTTCCAACTTTCTTTTGTTTTTCAAGATGTTTCAGTTATTCAAAGTCCTTTGCAAGGTCCATTATGGATTTAGGACTGACTTTTCCATTTCTGCAAAAAAGGCCATTGAGATTTTAATAGGTATTACACTAAATTTGTAGATTGCTTTGGGGAACATTGCTATTTCAACAACATTAAGTCTTCCAATCCATGAATACAGGATGTCTCTCCGTTTGTTAAAGTTCTTTCAGCAACATTTTGTACTTTGATCAGTGTACAAGTCTTACACCTCTTGATTATATTTTTTCCTTGATGTTTTATTGTCTTAGATCCTACTGTAAATAGAATTGCCTTAATTTCCTTTTTGTATTATTGCTAGTGTATAGAAATAGAACTGATTTTTATGTGTTGATCTTCTGTCTTGCAACTTTGCTGAATTCATTTATTAGCTTTAACAGATTTTTGTAATTTTAAAAATCTTCTACATATAAGATGTCTTCTATGAATAGTTTTTACTTCTTCCTTTCCAATTTGGATGCATTTTACTTCTTTTTCTTGCCTAATTATCATAGATTCATTGCACTTTTAAGCAAAAAATGAAACAAACATTCCAGGCTTGCTATTTCAACATAGTTTTGAAAGTCTACATAGGAACGTAGATATATTACTTCCCGTATCTGTAGACAGTATGTCACATAAAGGACAGGAAGCACATTAGTCTTTCTGGCTAAAAAACATATGCCATATAAACAATCCAGTGTCAAGAGCATTATAAATTATAAATAGTAATAAAACAAAGTTTTACGTTGCTTTGCACTGAATTATCTTTAGGATATTTTAAAATAATGAAGAAATAGAAACAAATTTGAGAAGCAATTTTCACCTTTAAAATTTATTACAGAAACTACACATACAAAATGAAATCCTAGTTGTAAAGGATGCGTCTAGAGTAAGTATAATAAATTTCAATGAGTGTATGTGTGAATCTAGGAATATATACATACTTAAATGTTTTCAGTGAATGGTACTGCTTTACGCATTACATAAGACAGTATCCATTAAGGTATCTGAATTACTGGGTTTTGAAGCTTTAAATACAATATCCAGATAGATCAATAATAGGCAGTTCAACTTTAACACTGTATTAGAATCCAGAAACACTTATACGAGATCATTATTCCCCATTGTTTTTGAAAGTTTCCAACAGAAGCTCTTTCACAAACTAATATTAAAATGTCTCCAGAAAAAAAAGAATGCACGGCAGTGAATGGTTTTATTGCTTTAAGAAAGAAATGTATTTTTGGTATCATGAATACAAAATTTATAATATTTTTTATAGTTGTATATAAAAGGCATCTATAGAATATAACCTAAACACAAATTTAGAAGGATATAAACAGTTTTCAAATATAAAAATTTTGTGCTATTAAAAAGCTGTTAACAAAGTAGTTATTAATATATTTGTTGTGTGCATAATCATAAAAGTTACCTAAAAATATTTAAAATATTTATTAACCCAAGTTAGAATTAGAAAAATGTTTATCTAAAAAGCATTAATTTTGACATTCAATAGTACAGAAGTGTCAAGGGCCTTCCAGCAAATCATGACAGGAACACTGGCTTGTAAGGAAATGGGCAGGGAAGCGAAAGGCAGATGGGAGGTGGGCACTGAAGGAAACAAAGGCACCAGAATGGCAAAGACGCAGTGCTCAAGTTTCCAGTCTGATATAATAAACTATTCATAGGAAGGATAAAATTAAAAGTGCTTAAACCAAAAATGTCTTTATCACTAATTACTCTTAAGTGCCAGAAAACATTAGTTGTCAAATTAACATTTTTATTAAGAGTTGGCCACACTTCAACTACTGATATGCCTTGTCATTACAATGCTGTGTTCAAACTCCCAATATTTATCAGTTATCTCTGTAATTATCTTACACATGTACACATGTACATAAATACCAAGCAACTTTAAATATATTTATATACTATTTTAATCTTAAAGATGCAGGATTTCATCTCTCATCAGTTATGTGGCTATGGCAAAGTGAATTAAATAGAAACAGAAAATAAAGAATATGTGATACACCATGACATCATGATCTGGAACAACTGAAGTTTTCTACTTCTTCTTCCATTTTCTAAAATGGTAAGAAAGAAAAAATGGTGAGTTTCAATATGGAAAAAGCTAAAGGAACATTACTGTATTACTGTTCTTTTTCTCCAATAAATACCTTAAAGATTTATTACCCACGTATATATCTGATAGTGAAAATAGAAACTTAGTTCAGTATTTAAGTATATCACATAAACTGCTATCACTGATGGGACTTCATTGTTTAAATCCCTTTGAAATGAGTCTGAGATGTTTCATCTTATGTTAAACTCAAATAGTTATAATCAAGGCACTGGTATACTTATAGATATTAGTATTTTTTATTTTGTAGTTACTAGTATTACATATATCATACTACATTGGTACTACTGTATACTTCAGTAGGGATATTAAATACAACACACAAGGGCTGTCTGAAAAAAATCCAGCCATAAATGCCTCTATTTTTCCTATTACATGGCTGGATACTTTCTGGACAGTCCTTGTACATACTAGTAGGAATACAGGAGGTACCAGTAATATTTGCATATTTTATAAGTATCATCCAATATCTACATTTTTATTTTTTCCAGCATGTTTTTAAAAGTAAATACTCTAATGGCCATTATAAAGCAAGGTTAAGTAAAGACAAATAGGTCTCTCTTAAGTCAATCATTAAAAGGAACGTATATCTTTATTATCACACAAAATAAAGATTTTTCATAGTTCACTGATATTAAAGAAACACAGACTAGTGAAATGCTTGATTAAAAACAGTGTGGAACTCAATTGCACCTACAAATAATCCACAATGTACATATTAAACAATGGTCTTTAAAAATTTTTATAAAATCAGTTAATTTCTTATACAGATTAGTTTACCTGAATAAGCATTGTTTTGTCATAGTCCCTGCGATGCTGATAAATACACTGGCTAATTACTGCATACAAATTTTCCAACTGAAAAATATTGTATTCTTGACTCTTTTTAACAACAGCCTTCAAAAGATTCTAAAAGAAAACACAAGTGTTTACACATGTAAGAGATAAATTCTCAGAGATAAGATATTTTAATTTAGAAGATCTGGGGGAATTTTTAGCATATAAACCAGAGAGAGGGGAGACAAAATCATTGGATGAGACATGGCAGCCTCTGATATTGGCTCTGGCATCTCAGTGTACTGAATTTTATCATCATTCTATGATCCTGCTCTCTACCCTGGGTAAGAGTAACCCCCAACCTAAAAACTTTACCTGAGAAGGTTGCCAATTTCAATTCTAGCCATAAATCTCTACAGACAAAAAATAATCTCAAACTAGATTAACAGGGGGGAAAAGCCACCTTTTTATAGCACTAAGGGTATAAGTATATTACAACTAATTCTGTTATGTGAAATAAAGAGAGAAAGTACATATACGGTGAAATGCTTGAGCACTTCAGGGTCTTTTTTTCTTTTTTTTTGGGTGGCTCCCTGGCTGGGGATCAAACCCAGGCCTCGGTGTTGAGAGTGCCGAAGCCTAGCCACTACACCACCAGGGAACCCCTAGGGTCTTTTTTCTTATAAAACGGATTTTCAATCTGCTCAGTGTTTTTTTTTCTCACAATTAAAATGGACTCACTGGATTTCCGTGTTTTTCAAGTCTGGTCCTACCAGGATATGCCATTACCTCACAGTTAACAAAAACATGCCATTATGGCTAAGGAGAAACTAACTAAAATGGTCATAGGTAATGGTCATGAAAATCATGTATGGGATAGACAAGTCTTAAATCTACAGTATTAACACTAAAGCCACCTCCAACCACTGCCTTCATGAAACTTACTCAATCCCAAGCTCATCCTTTCATAAAAGAGCTTTATTTACTGCATGGCAAGTTGATAAAATGCACTATTACAGTCCCTCTTTTGATGAGTTACATCACTAATGTGTACAATGAAAGCATTTCAATTTCAATGTACATACTTTTAATCGCTCGTGGTCCACAACGAGTGATGGTGTAGGCTGAGAAAGAATTGCCAAAGCCTTTTCAACACTAATGAGCTGCTGCTGCTCTACTTGGGAGCGTCTAGCTCGAGTCATTCGCAGAACACACATTTCTAGAATGAATAATTAAATAACATTATTATCATTTGGTTCACAGACATTATAATGCCTAAAATAAATATTAGGCAGATAAAATAGCAGGACATATTTATTAAGACACAAATACCAATTATGGCTTATTGACCTTGCTGTAAGATTAAGATGCTGCCACTTAACACACTCAAACATAAAGGACATCTGAGATGTGTTTCTCAAATGGAGTATTTCAGGGTATCTCCAACAGGTTAGACTATCTTTTACTTAGGCATAAGACCCACAGAATGTAAAGAGCAGGAAGGAACCTTAGTAATCTAGGCGTCGCAAACGACCAACCACAGACCAAGTCTGGCCTACCGCTACAAATAAGTTTTATTAGAACACAACCACTCTCATTTTACATATGCATGTCAATGTGCTTTTCTAGTAGGGTTGTGTATGGCTAAATATTTTCCATCTGTGCTTTTACAGAAAAAGTTCACCTATCCCTGATCTAGAACAATCTACTCACTGATAGATAAAGAGGCCAAGAGAGATTAAGAGAATTTTCTAAGGTCCACATATATAACTGTTGTAAGAACCCAGACAAGAACCCAAATCTCCTAATATGTAAACAAGTACCTGTACCAAGAAATAGTTTGATTTTTAAAAAGATGATAAAGTAAAAATAAACAACTCTGAACTCAAACAAAGCATAAATTATATAGTCAGAGGATGAACATTTAAAATAACCACACTGGAAATGCTACATCCCAGTCCATTCTGCTATGATTCCTCAGACACACTGGAACTCATTTCAGAAGTCCTTGAAATTTACCTACAGCATATAAGCCACTGAAGAAAATCAGTATCACTGACTTTGTCATTGCCTGCTTTTGACCAAAATAAATTTTTGACCCTGCTACCACTTTTT
This sequence comes from Lyroderma lyra, assembly GCA_004026885.1. Lineage (NCBI taxonomy): Eukaryota > Metazoa > Chordata > Mammalia > Chiroptera > Megadermatidae > Lyroderma > Lyroderma lyra. Next base: position 76,895 of record PVJL010002648.1, read on the forward strand.
GCCTTCTAAGACTAAATAATGTTTGCCTTTTTCAAAGACCAAAGAAATTTACTGCCAAAGGTCCAAGAAGATCCAGATGGAAGACAATTCTAAATGAGAAACTATGGGGGGAGCAGCAGTATCATTAAAATAAATACAAATAATATTGGACTTAACCTATAATATGGATAGAGGAATGGTGGGGGTGAGTAACAGTTGTTTTATATCACTCAGCAATAATCACGGGAAACGGTTCATCTTGCTTAAAAATGAGAAGTACTCTGCCAGCTTTTAAAAACTGTAGAGCCAAGCATTTTGCTACATGCTTTAGATGAATTCTTCTAGTCAATCTTCAAAACATTTCATTAACCTCCAACTAATTACCCCAATTTTGCAGAAACGAAAACTGAGGCTGATAGGTCAAGAACCTTACCCAAGGTCATAAGCTAATAAGTAGTGAACTAGGGGCTCAAATCTGGTCTGTTTGATGCCACAGTGTTTTTAATAACAATAATTTACTAGCTCAATAATGATAAAGTAGAGATAATGCTATCTTTCCTAATTAATACCTGCACTATGAACAAGAATAAACTGAGATAGTAATTAGTCAATTAAGACCTGTGAGTAAAACATCTTTTAAAATTAGAAAATTGTCTGAGACTTACCTTTTGCTTCATTTTCATCAGAAACATCTGTTATCTGAGAGCTAAAAGCATCTCCATTGCAAGCAATCTTATTTTTCCTCAATTCCGTACATGCTGTAGTCTTCCCAGATTCTTCAAGTTCATTCTCAATACAGCAAGTATTTGAATTATTTCCCAATTCTATTTTGCTTTCACAGGCATTTTGCTGCTTCTCATTTTCTTCCACTGAAGACTCCCCTGTGTTGCCGGTGTCGTGATCTGCACTTGTATCATGATTTTCCTCTATGTCAGTCTCAGTTTTATCATCTGTGGCATTTTGGCTATTATCTTTTGTCTGTGAAATCCTCCTGCGTTTTGTTATGGTGCCTAAGTACCACTTCGACTTTTTGCGGATTTTTCTCTTCAACTGAGCTTCAGAGAATTTAAAGAAACCGGATATGAGAACATTCAACAATTTTCTAAAGTCTAAGTAAGTGGGGGGAAAATAACTCCTGAGTGTAAGAGGACAGAGTTTGAGAAGCCACTATAGTTCTGAATGGGTGAGATACAGAAACAAAAGTATAAAGTACCATAAGACGAAGATAAAGAAGTGGGCAATGACGTGCTGTTCTGAGTTTGAATTTTATCTTGAATAATTTTAAGAAGGGCAATGTATGATCTGTCTGATGCACATATTACAAAGAGCACTATGGCAGTATGTGAGGAATGAAATAGAGAAAGGCAAGATTAAAAATGGCCTACACTTAGTAAGTACCTACCAGATAGAGGGAATTCTTCTAAGCCCTTTATGCATACCAACTCATTGAAATTTCACTTTAACTAGGTTTGTTCCCATCATGAATGCCATTTTACAGATGAAGACACTATGGTATATACTAAGATTAACCATTCTGCCTAGACTAGACACAGTATAACCACACTGCAATATTATGTTTGAAAGAGTTATCCATACCGTTATATGTAGTTGAAATTTAATCATTCTTGCTGCTGTACAGTAATCTACATTTTCCCATTCTATTGCTGATGTGTATTTGGGTGGCTCCCAGTGTTGGGCTATTATGAAAATCGGTTCTATGAACATTCTTGTGTATGTCTTGGGTGAACATAATGTATGCAGTCTTGCTGGGTATATAGCTAGGAATGAATTGTTTTAAGGGAGTCATTTTTTCATGTCTTAAATTTTCATATATATAATTGCTTAAAGCTGATTTGACTGAAAGCATTCTAGTAGTGGAGATCTTTCACTGGTTTGCCTTTCTCATCCTCCTGTTCCCAGCTGACTCCTCCCATTTTTACACAGGTAGGTCTAACTCTATCTGTCTCAAATCAATCACCCCAGGATGGACACACCTGCAACCTGAAGAACAGTAAGGGAAGGTTCCAACCCTAGCAAACATGCAAACACACGCGCGCACACACCACACAGAGAAAATTTCTGTTTAAAAGTACTGGAGATCTAATAAGGCATCAAGGACTTATGACAACCAGATCTGGTAAAACAAGTGAATAGCTGAAAGGCTAAGAAACTGAAGAGTTTGACATTCATGGGGCTTATAGAGCAAAAAATGGAACTGAGGGACTGCCAAGAAAGGGAGGTCTTGGGAAAACCCACAGGCTTTGGGTTGGTACTCTGTGAAGTTACACTCTAAGAATAAGGAGAAACAAAAAATACAACAGATTTACAGGAAATGAAAATTAGTTTCAAATCAGGTCAACCTTCAATTAGATGAAAGTGAATTGGGATTACAGGTGGTGTATCATTAGAAGTCTGGATTTATTTAAGAATGCAAAACTGCCTTAATATTAACAAAATCAATGTAATTCACTACATTAATATAAAGGAAACTGAGGGAGAAAGTCAATGGTATTAGAAGAGAATAAAGGTTACAATTTTGTAAAAATTACCCAAGCACACCTACCAGGAGTGCTGCAAGCCACGGGAGTACTGGGAGCCTTTGGCTTTTCATTCTGCTCGGGATCTGATTTTTTGTTGTCAGCAGGAGTGGAATTTTGCTTTGGCATCACGTGGTAATAAGACGGGGCGTATTTGGAGGAGCTACAACCTTATAAATAAGAGACGTAAAACGTCAAATCAAATTTCCAGACCAAAATGACCTGAAGGATTAGTTGAAAGACTCACATTACAGAAAAAGAAGCATCTTCTTCTGATGCCAAACAATTTTCCTACCTCTTTTCTTTCTAGATTCCTGAATTTCTTCACAAAGCTGTTCAAAGTCTTCATCAAGTTCTTCTTTAATTATTGCATAGGCAGTATCTCTTAAAGCACAGGCTCTATGCCTAATAAGACGATCTGAGAAATGAATAAAGAATTTTACAATTTTCTCCTTTTACTAATTTACCAAAAATAAATTGAACATTTTGGGCTGAGGCTTTAGCCATTACAATTCCTTTATTAATTTTACCATGAATAGTAAAAGTTACTGAACAGTTATTCTAGTTTTGGTGCTAACCTAATGTTCTGGACCTCTGATTCAATATGGCAGACTAATCCTAAACAATTTCATTGCTATGTCCTATCCAGATCCCTTTGAAATATCAGAAAAAATATAAGAATAAAGCAACAGCAAGACTAAACAATCTAATGACAACAAAAACAGAAAGGAAGGCTGTTAAGTGTCATTAGTGAGCCAGAATGTAAAAGAATTCTGGAAGAAATACAGAGAATGCTACTGCATTGACAGAGAAATTAAACAAAGACAATGAGAAAGCAATCTTACACAGGAAACGCTGCAAAATGTCCTAAACTGAGTCCAAGTACTACAGACTGAAATATATTGAGGCAGAAGGCAGTAATATGTGAATACAAGGCTGACTGAATGGCTGGGTCAGTCCCTCTCACAGGGCAATAGACTGCAATATTTACATCCAAGTTGTTTCTGACAATAGCTACATTATCAGAAGGGACCTTGAAGGTGGCTTGTTACAAGTCATCTGGGCCTGAAGAAAGGCAGGGCAAAGTCAAAGCACTGGTTTCAGAAGTGTGCGGTAGCATCACAATTACCTAGGGACTTGTCAGGAATGCAAATTGTCAGGCCCTACCCTACATCTACAGCATCAGACACCCTGGAGATAAAGCAATCTCTACATCTTGACAAGTCCTTTAGGAGATTGTGATGCTTGCTAAAGTCTGAACACCATTGGTCTAAACTAATTTTAGGCCACATGGACAGAAAGACAAGCAGCAGCTGCATGAGTACAATGAAATAGAAAAGGTCCTCTGCCTTTATGGTAAATGCTTCCTTCTTTCTAAAATTAAGAGGTATCCCCAGCTTGGTAGCCTGGACTGCTTACCTCCAGAACCACAGTGAAAGGCCCAGAAAAGGTAGGGTAAAACACCAGGAGGGGAAGACAGTGAGCTTTTCAATTGCTGAAGAAACTAGGTCCCTATGCTGATCAACCTAACTTATAAGAACGACCAATTTAAAAACAGAAAGTCAATGTACAGGAGAACACAGATTATTAAAAAAAAACCACACATATTATCCACTGAAACTGTTAGGACATTGCATCCATAAAATAAGAATAGGAAGCTAGAAAATAAAACCTGAGAAAAATTATTTTTGGAAATGAACAAGTTTATATCAAATATGGAGACATTTGAACAGAGCATTATATATAAAAATATATAACAAATATGTAATTTTTAAAAATCCTGTACTTTATAAATTGTATTTATTAATAGATTGGGTAAGTGAGGGTAGAATGAGTATTTGCATAGAAAAGGTCTAGGGAAAAAAAAATCCCCAAACTTAGTGTCCAGCTTTTAAGAGAGGAAATGGGGGACTTAGCTTTTAAATTATCATCATTAGCAAGCATTACACTATATCACTTTTGTCATCAAAATTGTAATGGTCTTAACCAAGAAAGTCCTTTCAAACCTATTTTACTGCAGATTATTTGCTTTTCCACTTTGAGAAAGAGCACTGATATACAAAGGAAACAAGCTAAATTGCTACGTGATGCTGTGTCTCATTAGAGGACATGTTGTATCGTAAACACAGAGATTTTGGAATGAAAGAAATTATGCCTCTGCCACTTCCTGGCAGTATGAGTCTGAATGAGTTTTTTATCCCTCTAAACTTGTAATGGAAATAAGGAGTAGAGTTGTGAGGATTAAATGGCACTATGAATGTACAATGTTTATAACATAGCACCTGACATAAAATCAACTCTCACTGAGTGTCAGCAACTCCCATTCCATCCCCTGAAAAAAACCACACTAATGCTCACCTCCAGGATCTCTATCTGGATTGTATTCTAAAGCATTACTACAGATTAGGTCAATATCACTCAAATAGTCTTTCACAGTCAGATACTTGTGGAGATCAATTTTACTGATTACAGATGAAAGGTCCATTGGTTGCTTTATTACAGTGACATAATCAGGAACCTAAAATTCAAGCAAATGACCAAATCAAATTAACTCTGAACATAAAAACATTTCAGTCAAGTTTCTTGTCAGGCAATATAGAAGAGAATAAACACATTAAGAGATAATGATGATACATTAATATGAAACCTGAACGCTATTTAAGCTGGTTTTATTTTGTATGAATTCCTATTCTTGGGCAACTGTATTTCAGAAAATACCCTATACTTCTTTCCTCAACCAAACTCTACCCGACCAGACTCTCCAGCTCATTCTGTGTAGGTAAGAATAAAATTGTGTAGTGTTAAGACATTCTTAACCTGCTTCCAGGATGCTGAGCAGACAAAGTTAGGTGTCTATTCTTTGCAGGAAAGGAAAATGCATTAGGTAGCTCCTGAAGTCTCCATGTGCTTATTAGGACACTATTGGGTACATTTCCATACAGAGAAATTAAGTTCTGACTATAGACAGAGAATTGCATGAGCTATTTAACTATTTTCTATTTCTGAAGCATAATAATTTAGAACACGTTTGATTCAAAGTTTAAATTAATACCTCATCAGGGTCAACAGGTTTGGTAAATACTCTGAATCGCTTGTCGATAGCAAGCCGATGTGTAACATTCCTCAAAAAAATCCGCAGTTCCCTAAATGTATCTTCCTCTTGTTCCTCCAGTCGTTTCACTTCCTCTGCTGTCAGAGGTCTTGGCTCGGGTGGTGGTGCTACGGGGAGTACCTCCAAGGCCTGCAAAACTTCACATCAATGCAAGATATCAGGCGTGACAAATGATTCAGTGCACATGGTAGCCAGGCTTTCAGGGGTTATCCCCTCTCCATCGACCAGGAATCAGAGGATTTGGAATACTAAAGTGTCACCATAATCTCTACCTTCACATCCCACCCCCTGACCCAACAATAATTGGTAACTTGTAATTTGGAATGCTAATTCTCATTACCTCTGTTCTGTTTTAAGCTCATTTAAGAGGCTAGTAAAACTTTAAAAATACATTATTTCCAGGAAAAGAATATTCTGTTAAAAAGTCTTCTTTACTAGTTAATATAATTTTGAACTAATGAAAATTTGTGGTATGTTTCAAATATAACAAAAGTTTAATTCTTTTTAAAAGAGATATGCAGAGTACTCAAGACAGAATAAGGAGCATGAGAGCACTGCCTCAGTGAGTTGGCAATCTATTATGAAGGGAGTAAGAGACATAATTATAACATCATCATAATGCCATTATTAGTATAAAAAAGCACAGTGGGTCATAAAGACAGAAAATTAGTTTTGCCTCGATGTGTTAGGGAAGAAAAACCAAGTTTACCAGGAGAACAAGGAGTTCCTTAGGCAGAGGTGGGGGATGAGGACCGAAGCATTACTGAGAGAGCAAGCACAAATGAAATTATGAAAGAGCAGGACTATGTAGCACATGGTTTAAAGATGGAGTGCTTTGTAAGGAAATAGGTGGGGGAAGGGGAGAGAACACAGTGCCAAAAATGGGCTTGAAAAGATAGATTTGGACTGCACTCTCAATTTCGGCCCAAAGTACACATAGGTTGGGGCTGTGCTATGAAAGGCCTTGTGTGCTTCAAGAATGTTAGTCTATTTAATGGGCAACAGAGATTTTTAAGCAGTAGAGGTTATCAACCTCATGACCAAAGTTGCCATTAACTGATAACTTATTCCTACTTTCTCAAAATTACATATTAACTTTGATACAGTAACTAACCTGCTTTCTTTTTTGATATAGGAGGCTTAGCAGCTTGCTTTAGAATTAAATCTTCAAAAAATTTTGTTCGTTCTTCTTTACCAGGCAACTGGACATTGAAAATTTCTCCATAATCATGGATAAATAATTCTTGTACCTTTAAAAAGAAAATAAGTGCATATATATGTGTGTGTGAGTATATATATGTATACATTTATTCAGTGTAACAATGTTATTACACACATATTTTAAATGACAATCTAAATTTGTAATGAAGAAATGATATTTAAAACAAATCTTTTACATATGCTATATTTATGTATAAAAAATATGTATGCAATTGTTTAGGAACTAAAAAACATGGGATCTTTAAAACTCAAGACTGGTACTTGACATGGTAATAATTTACTTAAAGGGTTTTGTTGAGATCAATTAACCCTTTCACAGCCTCAAGGGAGATATGAGAATGAGTGATTATTCAGTAAAAATAAAGGCCAAAAAATAATAAGTGTTGGTGAGAATGTGGAAAAATTAGAACCCTTGTGCTGGCAGGACTATAAAATGGTGCAGCCATTAAACATTCCATTAACATTCACCATAGAAAACAATACAGTGGTTCCTCAAAAAGTTAAAGACACAATTACCATGTAACCCAGTATATACACCGTATCCCAAAGACCTAAAAACAAAGACTGAGATACTTGTAAACCAATAACACAGCAGGATTATTCACTCTAACCAAGTGGTAGAGACAATCCAATGGCTCATGAATAGATAAACAAAATGTGGTACACACACACAATGGAGTATTATTCAGCCTTAAAAGGAATGAAATTCTAGCCCATGCTACCAACATGGATGACCCTTGAAAATGTTATGCTAAATAAGCCATTCACAAAAGGACAAATACTATGAGCTGCCAAAAAAGTAGTAAAGGCAAGCATATGCCAAAAGAATGTTTCTACACCAAACTCTAGACCTTTTCCAGTATTATTAGAGGACAATGTTTATTCCTTGTGTAATGCTTTGTGTACTTTGTTTAGGGTATCTTTGATATAAAGGAGTTTGCATTTATAGCTCTTGTATTTTCTGCCTTACAGGGTCTTCCATGCTCTAAGATGATAAAAATGTTTTGCTTTTTTTTCTAATGCATTACGATATGAACATATCCTCCTATTGTCTCAACATTATTTATGAAATAAAGTCTCTATGTTTGCTAATTAATGTACTAAATGACTATGTATAGAAGAGTCTATTAACGGACTGTATTCCATTAATTTCTCCATTCTGACCCAATTTCCACTAGTTTTAATTACTAGCTTTGTGGTATATTCTAATATTTGGTAGGCCAAGAACCACCTCAGTGCTTTTTCAAAATTCAAGCACTTTTTCTTATACATTGAATTTTAAAATCTACTTATGTTGTTGGGATTTTTATTGGAATTTGTATCTTCTTCCTCTTTCTGATGGCCTGGAAGCTATATGTTGTATTTCTATTCTTTTGTTGCTATACGTTTTAATAGATACATCTGAGCTTCTTTTTCAATTGAACTGTAAGGTTAATCAACATCTACATAGCTGAAAAAAAAATCTGTGTGCTATTACTTCCTTCTTTTTCACTATGTCCTTCCTGCCGTTTCAAGTTCAGACCAAGATCAATTCAGATTAAGTTTCATATTCCTTAAAAAACTTTTTCTATTCTAACTTTCTGACATTAAGTTTTACTATTTCTTTGATCACTTCTTGTTATCTGCCACTGCTACAAAATAAAAAAAATTCAAGAGAAATAATCCTTTAATAATTCTTTCAGTCAGGGGTTTATGGGTAATAGTTTCTTAGGTATTGCATGTTCTTTATTTTGTTCTCTCTCTAAATGAGCAGAAAATTATAAGTTCTAAATTATATTCCTTCAAAACTTTGAAAATAATTGCTCAGTTGTCTCAGTAGCCAGTATTACCAATGAAAAGGTAGAAGCAATTTGAGTTTGAGGCTTTTCTAGTAATGTTTTTTTTCCTACAAGATTTTGTTTGTACTTTTGGTATCCTGAAATTGTTATCTAGATGTGGGTCTTTTTACATCCATCAGTTAGTACACAAGGGGCCTTTCAAATCTGAAGACTTATGGTATTCTTTAGCTCTATGAAATGTTCTATTATGTTACTATTTTTTCTTCTATATTTTTCTCCCACAAATCCCATTAAAGAGATGTTAGACCTGAATCTATCTTGTCCATTTCCTTTAACTTTTTCCTCGCTTTTCAAATCTTTTTGTATTACATACTCTGAGCACTTCTGGCCTCACCATCTTCTATCTTGCTAACTCAGTATTCATCTGTGTCTGTTCCTTTTCAGTCCTTTTTTTTTTTTTTAATGTGGAGGAAGTAACTTATAATGTCTCCAGTTATTCTTTTTCATCTTTGCTTTGGAATCTGCCTGTTCATAGATGCTTTTTCTATTTATTCTAGCTTCTATTTCCAGTAATTATGGAAGTAGCCAGCCTATATTAGAAAAAGAATGTGCCTGCCATTTGTCTTCTGGTTATAGCTATAGATAAGTCACCGCTCTGTCATACCTGGGCCCATCTCCAGTGCCCCAGTGAGAATAAACAATTCTGCTGACTATGGTTTGGCATGGGCAGAAGTGAAGAAAGCCAATTACCTCCAAGTTGTCCAATGCCTCCTTCAATTCCTTACTAGCACTGACCCAGAGCTAGAAATCACTCTCATCTTTCCAAACAGTCCTTCCATGCTCATGCTTTAAATTGTGGTTACCCTCATCAATCTAATCCCCATTGCTTTGTCTCTCATGGATTCATAAAAATTTCTAATCCACCGATGACATTCTTTCTTATTCATACTGCTGAGTTGTTGGGGTCCACTCACTTTTGACCTGTATGTTCATGAATATGGGAACTCTGGTTTTGAGATGGACAAACTTTAATGTAGATAAACAATGGTACTCACAGTATTTTTCATATATAGGGTCTGGCAGAAGTAACACCCTTTTTAAAATAGTTAAAATACTGTTATGTTCAAAATTACATGCTTATAATTTGTAATAAAAGACTTGGTTTAGATTACCAACTCATAAAAAAGGGGGCTACTTCTCCTGGATGCTCTAGTATAGTCCATTGCTGCTATAGACCATTATCACTGAATTACTAAAGACTATGTAAGGCTCAAAGGAGACCTACTTACTTGCATCCACATAGACTAGATTATTCAGTTTTTAAAATGGGCCAATTCTGGTCCTGTGCCCACTCCACCACACTCTACAGTGTACTATGGGATATTTTACCCAGTTTACTATTATATGCTTAGAAAATACTACCCTAAGAAAACAGAGAAGCCATTCTTTAAAAAAAAAAATATTTGGGAGTTCCCTGGTGGTGTAGTGGCTTAAGGCTTTGGCGCTGGCGCTGTCAGCGCTGCGGCCTGGGTTCGATTCCCAGCCAGGGAGCTACCCACATACCAAAAAAAAAAAAAAAATTTAAGCACAGAATTACCACATTCCTGATAGTTATGCCATAGTAAACTGGTTAGTTTTCCAATCTCCTTATAATTAATATGAAAAAGTTCAGTTAGTCTGTCTCATTACCAAGAGTATAAACTTATTTTTGTTTCAAGCATCAAAATGATTGACCAAGTTTTAACTGACAGTAAGTACAATAAGCCAATGGTATAACGTGGCTACCAAACAGCAATTCTTTTTTACTGTTAATCAGAACACTGCTAGAGTACTAAATTCATTTTGGCTGCAGCGTTTCAAAAAGAATATAAAGGGAAAAACATTCAAGAGAGTGACTAGAATTTTGAAGTAACTGAAAATGTGTAAGGAGTGGCAGAGCTGGCTATTACCACAGTCCACGTTCTCTCTTCTTGTGTACACACTGAAGGATCGCATTTCCTGGTCTCCCTCTCAATTAGAGAGAATGATGTGACTGAGTTTCAGCCAACAGAATGTGAAAGGAAACAATATACATCACTTTCAGATCAGGCACGTGAATGGGCCACTCTTTTCAGCTGGATGGAATGAAAGCAACCTGCACGGCCATGTGATGAAAATGAGACAGCTCTCCCAGCTCAGTATGAATGACTGCATGGGGGAGGGTAGATCTGTCAATCTAGTCACCTGTCTAGTATTGTTAAGTGAGCAAGAAATACACTTTTGTTGTATTAGTAACCCCAAGGAATATAAAAACAGAATATAAGAAAAATGATAGAAAAAAAGAGAAATGTTTAGTGTGAAGAAGAATGGGACAGAATGGGGAAATACAAAATGACCATAAAAAAACTACTCAATTATACAAAGAGGTGTCATAATGAAGGCAGCTTAGGCAGGTTCTGCATAGTACCTGGGAAACCAATGGAGTAAGAAGTGGAAACCTCTCAAAATTAGCTGATTTTTTTTAGGAGCCAGATCTAAAGACTGAATGGTGAAGAAAGTGTTTCAACAAAAGTGGGATATTCACATAAAGGGGAGACTATAAAGGAGTCCAGAACTAGATGATTAATTAAACTAGAAACTTTTAAGAACTCCTCCTACTCTAAGAGTCTGTAACACATACAGCAGGTTCTTAAATAAGCGTTTTGTTCAACATTGTTCGGTTATAATGTTGATGAGATGCTGTAGGAACTTATTTATATCAATAAGCCTGTGGTAAAACTGGTTTTGTTATATGTTGTTTCACCTAAAGTCACAGAATCTATCAACAGCATTAGCTGAGGATTTAGTGTACTTAATGTTAATTTCCCAGTTTATTCTCACAATCCACTATTAAAACAACACTATCAGAACACAATCTGGTCCTCTGGAACCTCCTTGACCTCATTTCCTGTTACTACGTCCTTTATTCACTCTGCTCTAACCACCCTGGCCTTCTTGTGAATTTTCCAATATATCACTTTTTTTTTTTTGTGCTTCGGAGCTTTTGTACCTGCTTTTCCTCTGTCAGGAACCTTTGTCCCCTGGATACTTAACTGGGTCAATGTTACATTTTCCAGGTCTTTGCTCAAATGCCATCTTAGTGAGGCCTTACCTAGTCTATTTAACATTGTGACCCTGCCTACTGAACTCTTTTTGCCACTGCTTAGCTATATTTTTCTCCATAGCAAGAGGTTAGTATTATATTACATATTTATTATATTTACATATTGTTTGTCGTCCCTCAACTGAAATGTAAGCCCCAGGAGGATACAAATTCTTATCTATATTGTTCATTGCTATATTCCCAATGCCTAGAATAATGCCTGGCACAGAATAAGTATTCAATAACTATTTCTTTAATAAAATACTTGAAGTTATCTTCTTACCAACGTCCTAAAAACTAAAAACCAATTTTGTCAAAGGCATGGAAATACTTATTAAATTCATTCATTAAAAAAATACACACAGAAGCCTACAATTTGCTTATTATGCACTCTGGGAATAGAGAGGTGGGGGGAAAAAGTCCTGACTTCACATACTTTACATTCTGCTAGGAGAGAGAGAGTCATACAATATTTAATGAATATTTAATGGCACATAGTGATAACAACAAAGCAGAGTAAGGGAAAAGACAGTGTTGGGCAGAGGGGCTATTGCTATAATTGAGAAACCAATCGAGGAGGCCTGTCTGAGGTGATATCTGAGCAGAGACCTGAGAAAAATAAAGGATCATGCCAGGTAACTCTCTAGGACAACAGTACTCCAAGCAAAAGAGGCATGAACTTTTGTTTATTATTGGTAGTTGTCTAAACTGGTACCAACCTGAAGGACAATAATTTCGCACTATCAAAAAATTTTAATGTGTGTACTCTTTAAGCGACAGTTACTCCACTTTTAGGAATGGATGCTAGAAACCACATAGTAATGATCATATGACTTAAAAAACCAAGGATGCTCACTGTAGCAGTTAAATAGAAATAAAGTGGAAAACAACTAAAATACCTATAAATAAAGATTTGGATAAATTATGGTACCAAGACAATGGAAAAAACCATGCTGCTCTTAAATAGAATGAGACTTATATATTGAAAAATATAGAAGATGTAAGGTTGGACAATTAATTTCATGAATTCATCCTAGAAAAAGTGCTACATACCTCACTGCTGAATATCACTATGGTCACCTTTGAAGTCCTCCCTTGGGAATGTGTGTACCAACGCCAGTGCCTGGCCCACCCTTCAAAGCAATTTTGGAACTCTTTTCTGGAAGGGCCATCAGAGCTGTCATTGTGCCCAAAATCTGACGATTAAGTTTGCGAACTTGCCACTGTGTGCTTGCATTGGCAGCACTGTACAAACAACATGATAAGGTGTCATAACCTTCCCTTTCCAGAAAAAGAGTGCCAATACTGCTCTGAAGGGTGGACTAGGCATTGGCATCGGTGCACAGCTTCTCAAGGTGAGTACTCTGAGGGTGACCGTAGTGATATTCAGCAAGGAGGTAAGTAAGCACTTTTATTGGGATGAGTCCGTGAAATTGTCCACCCTTGTATGCATCACACGAGAGCTGTCTGGAAAAACTCCAGGAATAAATGCCTCTATTTTTCATATTACATGGCTGGATATTTTCTGGACAGCCTTCATATAATTCCATTTTTGTAAGAGAAAAAAACCTATAATGTAATCTCACAACACACATATACATATACACATACCATCCTGCTTGACAAGCACATATATCAAGTAGTTAACAATGGTATCTCTGATAAAACTTTTCCTTATCATTTCTTTTTCTTTTTGTATGTGGGTAGTTCCCTGGCCGGGAATCGAACCCAGGCCGCAGCATTGACAGCACCAGCGCCAAAGCCTTAAGCCACTACACCAGGGACTCCCTCCTTATCATTTCATTCACTCTTGTAGCACTTGACGTTTTTGTAAGTTATTACTTTGGTACAAATGACTTTCTTTTTAAAGTATAATGATTTTTTCTCCCCCTACAAATTACCTCTTCTGGCAGAGAAGAATGGGATTTGTCAGAAGTTGCAAGTAGTAAAACTGGAGCAAATGAAGGAATATTCTGTAGTAATGTGGTAAATGTGGCTTTGAGTGTTGGTCCAACTATTTCCCACCACAAGTGGATATGAGGAACATACATTATGCTTGGTGCTGTTCTCTTAGCTTCACGAATCATCTAGTAGAGAGAAAAAAATTCCATTCAATTAGAGGCAGCACATCTGCAATGCAGCTTTATTAGTCTGGAACAATGTTTACCTTCCCAGAATTATCATCTGAAACCCTCAATTTTTTAAAAATGATTTCCTAATCCCACAATCTTATTTTGAAATATTTTATAAGTCTCATTTATAGGAAAACATAATTGCTACAAGGAATTAGAAAACAGCTCAAGAAATCTAGAAGACTTTTCTGTTGTTAACAAGGTTAAATATAAAAATATAAATATGAACACTTTTACATTAAAAAAATCTTAATACAAAAATAGCAAAAGTAGAAGCATCAGAATATCTGAGTACTAACTACAAAGCAGTCACTGTTTTAAATAATTTAATTCTTGCAACAGCAATACATGGTAAGTACTATTATTAATATCTCCATTTTGTAAGGAGGGAAAGTGAGGCAGAGATCTAATAACTTTCTAAGGTCACTTAGAGGATTAAGTGGTGGAAATGGGATTTAAACCCATATTCTTTAATGACAAAGGTATTATGCATACTTGTATTTCATCAGAAAGACAAAAAACAGTATAAAAACAGTGAGGCAATTCCAGATTTTGTCTCCGGATGACTGCTTTGTCTTGTAGCTCACTTGTCTGGGCAACTGTGAAGTACCTGGGCACATGTTTCTTCAGGAGATGTAGCACTGACTCCAAAAAGAACAGGAATGTCTAAGGTATATACTGCAAACTTTTCCAAAGCATGGATGACGGCTGGTGCCAAATGAGAACTCTGCCCAAATCCTGGTTCTCCCACTATCAATATCCTTGGTCGAAATGACATAGGTTGATAACAAGCATTTCTAAAAGAAATGAGTAACAAGTTCTGTTCTTGGAGAAACAGAAGTTTAAATTTTCCCCCCAAATTATCAATTATGAACTTAGAGAAGTCAGAAAGTTTGAATATATGGTTAGGCCATCATAAAAGCACGACTCACGTGGTTTTTGGAAAACAATTAAACCTCCACTGATTTTTATGAATATGCTATACAGTGGGATTTCTACTACAGTGACAACTAGAAAAACAAAAGATTTTTTTGACATTTTAACTTAAAAAGCAGATTAGTTCGCATCTTTTATCTTTTCTTTTTTTCTATATATAAAATATTAGGGTTTTTTTTATTGTTAAGTGTATTGTGGTGACATTGATTAGAAAAATGACACAGGTTCCAGGTGCACAAATCTACATTACATCCTCCATGCACTCCATTATGTGTTCATCACCCAGTGTCAGTTCTCTTTTCATCATCATTTCAACCACCATCTCATTTAGTTTTAGAAAATTTACACACCAAAAAAAAAAAAAAAAAAAATACATTTGCAAGGGAAATGTACCTATTCAAATGAAGAAAATTAAAATGTTCTTTTGCCTTATTAAAGGAATTTTGAGAAAACCCATTTTCAAACACTGATGGAACATCATCATCACTGTATGCCAGGTCACTTTCTAGCAGAGGACAAGAAATATCTATAAAACAAACAAAGAATTGTACATTAGTAACTTTTCTGGTTTGCAAGCAAATTCTTACGCAATGTTTCAATTAGAAAATCTGTGTACTTCAATGACAATTTTTAAAGAATCAAAAATATTTGTGTAGATATGAATAACAAGTACACTAAGTCCTCACTTAACACTGTTGATAGGTTGTGACTTCAAATAAAACAACGTATAAAGAAACCAAGTTTACCATAAGCTAACTGACAGAAACAAGAGTTAAGTTCCTATAGCATCTCATCAATTTTACAATAAAACCAAGTTGAACAAATCAAGGTTATTCCAGGACTTGCTGTAAACATAAAAATGCATTCCAAAATTAAAATAGATTAAGTTAAGTGCAATTCATGAAGTAAATTTCTTTCAATATCCAAGCAAAGCATGACCAAATTCCTTTCAAGAGGCTCTTTATATAAAGAAACATTTCTGGGACGAATAAAACATTGGGCTTTACTGATTACAAAAACTAACTTTAAATGATCAATCAAGTTTCATACCTGAGTCTAATACTTTATTTGTTCTGATTTCTGCATGTGGAAATACTCTCTGTAGGGCTTCTAAGATCTTGTGAACAGTGTTTTGCAGGAGTGGTTTCACAATGGTGGACAGTGCTTGCCCAGGTGATGTCACAGCTCTTTGGGAGGCTGGTATCAACTTTTGCATAGCTACCTCAAAATCTTTTGCAGAGATATTAATTGAAGAGAGATCCAATTGCAATTTCTCACTAGTAGTATAGATCTGTGGGTAGCGTCGACGGAGAGCACACAAAGCAGCCTCAGAGCATATTGACTTAATATCTGCACCACAGTATCCTACTCAAGGAAACAAACAAAAAGACTTAGTAAACTACCACCCTATTAGCAATACCATGGTTAAAAGAAAATGAAAAATCAGCCTAACAACACAGTAGCAAAATATTTAGGAGTACTAAGACTACAATCTCTTTCACCTAGTGAACTTATACGGTGGTGATAACCATCAACACATCAGCTTTTGTGAGTGAAACATGCAAACACTAATATATTACAAGAGTCAAGAGTGAGAGTTTTAAAATTTCAGGCAAGGTTCAAATTTCAGTTTGCAATTTACTAGATTTGTGACCTTTGGAGAATCATTTATGCTCTGTCAGCCATTCCTACATCTGTGAAATGGGAGTCTTAACCTGTTTTGCAGACTGATACAAGATTTTCCTAAAATAATTCCAGGATGACCAGAAAATTGTAAAGAGTCAGCAAAAGACAGCTATTATTATTAATCTCTACTTTGTTCTCAAATTCCCCAATAGCCAATCTGTCAAATCTATCCACTATCTGGACTTTGTAGGAAGAAAAAAATGTCACAAATAAGAGATGAGAAACAAATATAACCTTGTATTTCTTTAAATGTAACCTTGT
The DNA here is from genome assembly GCA_004026885.1 of Lyroderma lyra. Lineage (NCBI taxonomy): Eukaryota > Metazoa > Chordata > Mammalia > Chiroptera > Megadermatidae > Lyroderma > Lyroderma lyra. The sequence continues at coordinate 93,658 of PVJL010002648.1, forward strand.
AAGACAACAACTTGTTCCATCTTTGAAACGAATATAATATTTCTTTTAATGTTTAAAAAGCAATGTTTACCAACACAGTTTTCTGCTAGTTCTTCTAGAAATATGTCCAATGGTTTAGGATTCCAATCCCTTGTGTGAATCTTTAGAATTTCTTTTCGAGCCTACAAATAAAAACAATTTTTTTATATCTGTAATAATAAAGTGCTATTCAGATTAGAACTTCAATTTAATGCTTTTAATTATCTAAAATGTTAACGGTATCAACACCTAAATACATGGAAATGTGAAACAGTAAAAAAAGATATTTATTTGTAAAAGTTTAAGGAATTTATGTTAAACAGATTTACATTTGGAATATTTGAGCTCCATTCATCATAAATGTGATTGAGAGAAATTAAATAACTACTGAACTATTATTGTTCATTCTGGTACATATTAAGAACTGTTTTGCTTTTGTTTTTTTTTTAAGAGTGCTGGCAGATCTACCCATATTTTCTTGCTTGGCTCTCAAAAGGTTAACTGGCTTTAAAATAACATCGTGGCACCCATGAAAAAGCCAAGGCTAACAAAACTGGCTGAGGACTGCACCACATTAGGCCATATGTTCTAAAGTAAAATAAAGCTGTATGATTAATAGCCAAAGGCTGTGCTCAAATTAAAAGAATTTTAAGAGTATTTTCAGGGAGGCATTCTTTAAAAAGAATAAAAAAAAATTATCCAAGTTCTTCTCTTTAAATAAAGTAATACCTCCCTAAAAATACATACGTTTGGATGTTAATCACACAACTTGCTTCAGAACATACAAAACTCAATCTGAAAATTTTCACTGAACCAAGGGTTGTTCACGATAAAGGCAAAATGTTTTGTCAAAATTTGAGTAATGTTAAATTCTTACGTCTTTATCAGGTAAGCTGAAAAGGAATTCTCTGTCAAAGCGACCAGGTCTTCGTAAAGCAGGATCAATAGAATCCAGCCTGTTGGTAGCACCAATGACCACAATTTCTCCCCTGCTGTCCAATCCATCCATAAGAGCCAGCAGGGTGGAAACAATAGAACTAAATTTAAAAATAAGAGAGAAAAGAGTAATTGATTACATGCTGAATATATTTCTTTTGGTAAGAGTTAATACACTAAACGTGAATGCATTTTCTGAGAGGATCCCACTACTTTCAACAGACTAAAAAGTCTGTAAAACAACATACTAAATGGCATGTAGAAATTAAAATCAAGAGAAAACATATGTGGTCTTTAGAATGCCACAAATGGACCCTGAAAACCATTTCATAAGCATTATTTCTCCAAGGAATTTGAGAGTTCTCAAACAAGACACAATATAAAAAAAATATTAGTACGTATCAGATAAACACACAGTATCTAAAAATTATAAAATGTCACTACATATAAATTTTCAAACAGAGGAACCAACAATAAAACAGAATACACATAAGCATAATAGCATAGGACTTTAATTACATTTAAACTTTTGAATAAGGAGAGAGATTTGTAAAATGATCTCCATTTCTTCATCACCCCATTCCAACAATTAATATTCCGTTCATATGTCTTAACCCAATAGCTTAAAAAAAAACTAAAAAAAAAAAAAACCAAAAAAACCCCAACTCAAACAGATAATTTAATCCAGAAGTATTTTATGTTAAATATTTCATGTATGTATTTCTGAGATGGGACTAAAAAAACTCCCATAATACTATGATACCTATGTAAATTACAGTAAGTCCTTGATAACACCTAATATTCAATTTTCTGATTTTTCTCAAACTATCTTTTTACATTTTATTTGTTCAAGTCAAAATTACATGCTACACTTGGTCAAACATCCCTCATATCTGTAACAGTTTCCATCATACTCCTCCTTGCCATTTATCTGTTGAAGAAACTAGGTCATTTTGTCTTACAGAATTTTCTTCCCACATTGTGAACTGGACTGATAGCTTCTTGATGGGGTCATTTAACTTGTCCTCTATCATTAGAATTTCCTACAAACTGGTAGTCAGATCTAGAAGCTTAATAGATGCAGTTTAAACTACTTGGGATAGCATCAGCTTATTTCATGTACTTACAATGACTATGTCGGGAGGTAACGTAATACCAGTTTCTCATGTAAGATCAGTGGCTTGGGTTTAGGTGAGGTGTTGCCAGCTTACTCCACTCACCATAAACATTTCACTACCAACCTTTATCTTACTGAATTAGCAGCCACAGATTATTACTTAGATCACAGTGTTTCTCAACCTTGGCACAGCTGACATTTTGGGTCAGATAATTCTTTGTGGTGAAGAGCGGTCCTGTGCATTCTAAGATGTGTAACAGTATCTTTGGTCTTCACCCACTAGATGCTAGTAGCACTCTCCTCCCTACCCCAACGTTGTGACAATCAAAAATGTCTCTAGACATTTGTCCTCTGGGGGGCAAAATCGCTCCTAGTTGAAAACCACAGGTCTAGATTCACTTTTTCATAAGGGGGTACAAAATGTTGATTTTTCTAATTCAGTAATTTCATTTGCAATTATTAACTGTGATTTTCCTATAAAGAACTTTACTTCATCAACTATAAAATTACCAAGTCATGACCTGAATCATGGTTACAGAAAAAAGAAATGTCTGACTCATTCCCTTTATCAATTTTCAGAGTAATGAGTCACTTAGCAACCTCTGGAGTGAACAATTAGATTAAAAACAAAAAACATCATTAAAAACTGACTTCTTAAAATGTTATTTGATGCATTTCAATCTATTGTAGTCATTATTTTTGATGTTCAAAATGTCCCACCTTTGGCTATGGGAAACACCTTCAAAATTAGCTCCTAGGTCATTCTGATATGACCCCAGTAGTCTTTGATTGCTTCCTTGCTTCCAGGAATTACAAGAGGTTCAGGCTTGTCTTGCTTTATTTCCTGCCTCAGTTCTGCAATCCATCATCTCTCCTAAGAGTCCTGCTGTTTAGAGACCACAATCTGGGTGTAAGGGGTATGAATTGCTACTGGATTGTGATTGCTTCTAGATCGTTTCAGTGTCCAGAGCTAGGAATTATTTTTTCTTTAAAAATAAAATATTTCATCATGAATTTATAATATTTTTAATTCAAAGTAAAGACTTTAGGATTTTAATTTAACTTATTTTATATCTTCATTCTTTTTATCTTAGGCGTAAAATCTGTTTCTAATGCATCAACATTACTTGTACACTAAATTTCTCAGTAAGGACTCAATTACTTGGTTGCAAAGTGATGTTAGTATTAAATATGTTTCTCCTAATTAACACAATGAATACATTAGGGCTGGTAATGAAATGTGTCATATATATTAAGATACGTATGATTATTGGTAACATGAGTACAGACATAGCTATTTTTATCATAGTACTTACCATTTTAATTTACTACTTAGTGCAACAAATGAAATTGTATAGCATCAAGTCAAAGAAGGCTACCAAAATACAGTAAATATTGTCAGGTGTTAGAAAAGGCAAAACCTTCTTATTACTCATATTATGTCTTGTTCTTCTTTTATTATCATCTACAATTAAAAAATAATACTGGCATATATGAAGGCATGCAAACATTTGCTGTAGGGTATCCCAAGTTAATGAAGTGATTACAGTAATACATGAGACCATCTGAAAAGCAGCTCTGGAAAACTGAAGGTGAACGAGAACTGAAAGTAATTTAGATTCAAGTTGAGGCAGTGGCACTAAGGAAAAGTGCTCCCTTGAGTAAGCAGCTCATCATACGGGAGATTCACTTTTCCCATCCTGAAAATGAAGTTGGGCTAGTATTACGGTATTAAACTAGCAGTCATGCACTAAGAAATATATTGTTTGGCTCAGGCAGTGTCTTAAAAGCATATGAATTAGTTTACAACTTTTAAAAGGTATTTAACAAAAATTTGAATATAGAATTTAAGAAAGAGAGAAAAATTTTCAAGTCTAGGTCAGCTTCCACACTTCAACAATAGGTTGGTATTAAAAACAAGTGGCTATGCTGTCATGACTGAACACTCAGCCACATTTCCCACAATCCCATCTTACCATTGGCCTGCTGCACACATTTCATTTGCCTTACCCCACCAGTGGGCATTTAAGTTTGTAGCACAAGTTAAACCTGTAACCAAGACTTTAATACCATGCTTGAGAACACCCTCCAGAACAGGTTCACTTTTTCTTTTTTACTACATATTGTTAGTTCTACTAACAAAAAGGGAAACTATTGGTTTGTAAAGTTTCTTGCACCATTCAACTAACCACTCTATCCCTCGTGCAAAATACGAATACAGCTGAGAATATAGGAAAAAAGAGAGACATGGCATCAAGCAAGTTTTACCTGTGAATTTGATCTTGCCTGCTTGATCGTACTGGAGCCAGACCATCGATTTCATCAAAGAAAATAATTGATGGGCGCATCTGATAAGCCTAGAACATAGGTCCAGTGGTTCCGCATTATCAGGAGAAAAAGTTCAAATATGTAAACTTAATATAAACCATTTAAATCCCTCTTCATTTCAAGCTGATTACAGAATTTACATTATAAATCTAAAAGTAAATTCAAAAACTATGTTTTAAGGATTCCAACTAAATTATAACACGTAGTTTAATTTTATTTGCACTTTCATTTGGAAATATTCAAAATACATACTCTACTGATCACAAAACTTGGATTTCATATAGCTCTAGTTATTGGGACCCCCCAAAAATCTATTAAAGAACTGTCAAAATATAAAGAATAGAAGACAGTAATATAGCTTTCCCTCCATGTCAAGATGGAAAAACATTTAGCAAGATGCAGTTATAAAACAAACAAAAAACTCTTTTAGTAAAGTTAAAACAAAAAATCTCAGTGGGCTCCATAAAAAGATTTAAAATCTTTTGCAGCATCATGTCTCAGTACATCAGAATGTATTCTCTCACAATGTGCTGTCAATACAATCTGGGACATGAAATTGAAAGCCACTCTAGGGCAGAACTGATTTTCTCATATTGAAACATAACTGACTACTGTTGTCTAAGTATGAAACTACCACCCACTGTCTAGGTATGAGAGCCAAGACTACAAAGAACTTACATCCAATTAATTATTCCTTTCTCTTTTTACCATAAAACTGCTGCTTATAGGTTGGTGTTATCTTGATATACAAAGGAAAATAATCTAGGAAGATTACATACTTGGTCTAATTCTTCTGAATTTATTTCCATGAAAACTAAACTGGTTAAATGGAAGATTTATCTAGTGCTTGCATACTTCTATCTATGTCAATCATAGATCTAGACAGGCAAATTTTAATGTCATAATGTCATACCTGATCAAATAGCAGTCGTAGCTGTCTTTCAGACTCTCCTACCCATTTACTCAGACAATCAGCCCCTTTCCTCATGAAAAATGCTACTCTCTTATCCCCTTGACTGCACTCATTGGCAAGTGCTCTAGCAACCAGAGTTTTTCCGGTTCCAGGTGGGCCATAAAACAAACAACCTCTGTAAAAGAATGAGTATTATTTTAGTAGTACACTGAAAAAGCAGACTACTTAAAAATTACAAATTTCATGAATGTACTTATTTAGTGGATAAAAAAGTAAATTAGACAACTGAAATATCATTTCAATTCACAAAGTACAACTTAAAATCTGGAAATGCTGATACCTTAAAATTAATGTTACAATTAAATAAAACCCTTTATTTAAAACACATTGGCTTTTATTAATTCATTATGATCATTATAGTACCTTTCCTTGCGTACAAGTCATGCTTTAAAAAACTTGATAGTTTACTTTTGTAACATGTCAGGGGAAAGAGCAACAGATTTCATCTACAATCTTTGGTCTTAGCCTCGGTAACAGAACACCAAAAGTTTTATAAGAAAACATGCTGGATTGAATATGAGAGAAAGATAAAAGAAAAGAGAACTTAAAGAACTAATGGTGGCTGGGTGATAGGTAGTAGGACAATGTAAATAATTTAAAATACTTTTTGTGACATCACTGCCATAGGGCAACTTATAGATTTTTCACATATTTTTAAAGGTATTCTTTGTTCTTAGAATAGAATTCTGAGAAAAATGGATTATACTCATAATTCTTAGTAGATATGTAAAAAAGGTGTAGAAATAGAACATGTCAGTTCTATCAAAGTATTATGAAATAATCCATTTCTGATCATTAAATAACTGCTCTTGAAAAGAAACACTTACAGAAAACCCCCACAAAATAGAAATGACAAAATAAGAATGGCAGGAAAAATTCACCGGTGATGAAAAGAATCTATGAAAAGTTAATAACATAGAGAAAATATTTAAAAAGAAACATAATCACATGCAGATGTAAAAAAAAAAAATATATATAAAACAAAGCAAGTGGTAAGAAAACAATCAAATGGAATAAACTCCAGTGATTTTAATGTACAAAAACCTAGCAGGAACAGATTTTAAAGATACATCTACTGAGCCAACAATCTCATTTGTGAGATGGCATCTTGAAGAAGGAACTAAGGATTCACACAAAGAGAAAGCAATGAGAAGTTCATGATATTAACATCTGTGATAATGAAAAGTTAGGAGAAAACTCAATAGCCAGCAACAGCAAAATCAAATAAAATGTGATACATCCACATAATAGAACATTATTCAGTTGTAGAAATAGAAAGAGAACATACATATGAAAACAGTAAGTTTACACAATCATGTATTTGAATATTTGATTTTTATGGGGGCAAATGTATGTTGTAGGGAAGGAGAAATAAAGAGAAAAAAATTTGGAGTTTGTTGTGTCTAAGTTCACCACATTACTTTAGGTACTTCCATTTCCTATGAGAAGTAAATGGTATTACTTAAAACTAATGTTGTTATGTCAACTGTAACTGAAAAATAAATTTAAAAAAAATTAATTCACCAGTGTTTAACTGTGATTGTTTTATAGTACACTTTTATAATGCAAAAAGCTTACTAATTTAAAAGTTCACTTAAGTCAATGTTTCCACAGATGGTGATGTAGGGAGATAAGTTGTGCAAGGAAAAGGGAATCAAAGACCAGGCTAAGGTTTAAAAATGGGTTAATATGGTATAAAAACTAGAAGAAAAGGAAGAGGATAAAAAAACTGGTGTTACGAAAAGTTCAAGAGCGGACTTCCAGTTAAACATGACAGAATGAATACATGGTTTTATTTGTGCTCTCCCTTTTTCCCCACTAAAGTGCATAAAACAAAGTCAACAATAAAATGAGAAAGCACTTGAGATATCCCCCCCAAATTTTACAATTTAGAATGCGGATGACTTTAGCAGAACTGAAAAAGCTAAAAACCTAAAACAAAGCTCCACAAAAGAAGGCTAATTTTCAAAATCTCTCAGGATTTAGAAGCTGTATCTATATCTCCAGGAGGTGGGAATGATAGGGATACAAATAAGATGATGGAGTAAAACATTATTTAAGAACAGCGACACCACACTGATCCCCTTTTGCTACCCTGTGCAGGCAACATGCTTGGATGGTTTACTTTCTGCTAGAGGACAAGAGGAGATGCTGCAGGAATTAAGTTTAAAACCCATACTTAAATGGTGGAAACTAACCCTTACTCAGGTCTCCTGCTAAAATGCTGACAGACAGGCTCATAAGCTTCAGACAGAAGACTGGAGGATTTGTGTCTGGGGAACAACATCCCTAGATACTGACTCTGAAGACTTCTGGTGAAAGAATCAGACTCACCACCAATCACCCACCGATGAAGCCTCCAAGTTCACAAGCCCTACTAGTAAGCTTTAAAAATATGCTTCACTCTTAAATATTGGAAAGCCTAGGATCACTAGACATGCAGGGAAAGTTTTTAACATTAGAGAGACCAAAATAAGAGAGGAAAACATCTAAGAATTCCAACATTCAACTGACATGAACTGGGGTAAGAGAAAAATTGGAGTGAAAAAATTTACCAAAGTAATACAAAACATTCTCAGAAATCAGATATATTTCCATATGGCAGAGGTATAGACAGCGTAATGAAAGGGGAAGGAGTGCAAGGTCACGTGACTGTTCTCAAAAAGAAAATAAAAATAATCTCCCATACCCTCTTTTTCTTAGGACATTCCTAGAATGTGCTCCATCAAAACACATCTATAAACCACGGACCGAGTTCAACCCAGCACAGAGGAAATCCCATGATGATGGTGATGGGAAGTCCCAACGCTTAGTTGTGCTGCAAGACTAAGAGAAACCAGTTTAGATGGAAGCAGGAGAAAAAAGGCTGTAGGAAAAAGTGCCTAGAAAAATAAGAAGCCAAAAGATGACGTGTTACGTTCAACTGTACTGAAAAGAGTTTAGTGAAGACTTTGTGGTTGAACTGGTAAGCTAAAAAACTATATAAAAAACTAAAAACAAAACAAAAACAGGCTAGTAAAGCTGAGGGGGGACAGGAGGGTTGCAAAAAAGAGGAAATGCAGTCATAATATACTACATATAGCTCAGCTTAAGAAATATTTACATCGTCGTAAGACAAACATTGAAAATTGATTCAATAATTTTATATATGTATAAATGAACTATTGAGAGTCTATGAAGAAGGGAAAATGTGTATATGTAGAGGGTGGGAAAAGTAAGAGTCAAATAGTCACTGTCCATAGTTAGAAGTCTACAGACAATGTTTAAAATAGAAAAATGAAAATTATAGTGTAAGCATATGACAGTATATGAACAGTAATCAGAAGTGGGAATTGAAATGGACAAGAGTAGTGGAGGGACAAATACCATTTTTTAAAAGAATTATAGTACTATTTGACTTTTAAAATTATGAACATACAGAGGGTGACAAAAAATGTATACACATTTTAAGAAAGGAAAGAACTATTAAAATTGTAATATTCAACATATACCAATAACAAAAGATGAATATAAGTCATGTTTGTCTTCTGCAATACAAGAGGTGCTTGAAGTGGTCATGATCAATGTCTACCTAATACATAGATAACATCTCCTCAAATATATATACATTTTTTGGCTCCCTGGTATATTACTTTGATGCAAATTTAAAACTAACTTTAAAAAATAAAAGTAAAGAGTATGTATGGGAGGAATTTCATTGAGTGTATAAAAAAATCATGGAGAATCATTTTTTTCCCCATGAAGTATCAATTTAGAAACCATTTTCCATGTTAAACATTAAGAAAGGAAAAATATTAAAAGTACCCAGTACCTTACAGGAAAAAATGTATAAATTACTATAGGTCTGAAAATTTTCAACAAAGAAATATTATCTTTCTGGACAGGTTTTGGCTAAAATAAAATGTATTAAATTACCTTGGAGGTTGAATTTTGAATTTTTCAAAGACTTCTGGATAAAGTAATGGAAACACCACCATCTCTTTTAGAGCTGCAATATGATTAGACAGGCCACCAACACTATCAAATCGCACCTGGCAATGAAAAGGAAACACTGACATTCTTAGATGTGGAGTCAAAACTAAAGTGTCACTCCATCCCAAAACTATACCCAACCCATACACAATCAGAGTAATAGTGTCCTATTTGTGGCCTGAAGACTTAAAAAAGAAAAAAAAAGTATGTAAAAATTCAAGTTTCTGATTTAAAAAATAATTGTTAAAGCAAAGAACGCTATTATAGTTCAAGCATACATTTCAGGACAGTACTCACTGAAGAATCTAGTTGCATTGGATCAACATCAGCAAGGCTTGCTCCAATTTTCATTCGATCTTTATAAATTCCTTTTAATTCATCTTTCCGAAAATTTAGCGGGAGGCACCTATTTTAAAAAGATTTAAAAAACCAAAACTATCAACTCACCTTCTCTCCCAAATGCATTGTTAAAATACGGGCATTTTTCTTAAGAAATTTAAAAAAAAATTAAATTTCAACTGGAGTAATACTGAGATTATGTATTTCAACTTCTTCACTTGTACCAGAATGTCTAAGCAAGAATGACTGCTGCAACCAAACACAAGTAAAGCACCATGCTCACCCCAAGTGACAATTCTTGGCACCTACCTGTTGATGGCTCTATTACGACTCCTTTTCCTTCTCCTCTCAAAGTGCTGTTCATCTTCAGAAGAGGAAGATGAGGTAGAGTCACTACTGTGGATTGCATGCCTTCGCCTAAAGTAAAAGAGAAAAATTTAAATCATAACGAAGAGCAGGAAAAGAAAGCATAAGATGGAAACATCAGAAATTCCTAATGATCCAAAGAGGGTTTATCCTAAAATTAATACATTTGCTGAACCGCTGAAGTAAATTTTACTAGTTGAATATTTTGAAAGGAATGAAAGACTTGGACAACTGTGAGGAAGGGATAGGCTGTGGTAGAGTTGACCATCAAGTCTTCATTAAGATAGGATATGGTCTAGAGTTACTTCTTAAGACGACATAAATCAGTTATCCTCAAAGAGAAAGGTGAGAAAAAGAGGGTATTATTGAATCTTAGAGACTATGATTTTTGAAAAGTATTTTTAATATTAAATATACATAATTTCATGTTTTGAAGGTAATCACCTATTTTGAAATGTCAAATGACCTTAAAAGGAGAACATGATAATTCTTATGTAAACCAAAGGGGATTTAAAAAAAATTCTAGGAAACAGCAAAAAATAGATGGCCTTTTATCTACAGTATATCATCAACTATAAAATCACAGCTTTTACTTAATGTGTAAATGTGGACAAATTATCCAACCCACGTAAGCCTCCATCTTTCACTTAAAAAAATTAAAATATAATCAAATTCTTAGGCTGGGTGGGTATTAAATAAGATGCCAAGTACAAAATCACTTCTACCGTTGGACAGCTGCAAAAGAAAAAAATATGTGGCTGGGAAAACCTTTAATCATTCCATTGGCTTGTGGGGGAAGGGCAGTCTAGAGCTTTTCCTGAGTCAGACTGCAATCATGGTAAGTAGGTATTTCCAAAAATATAAAAGGTTCTAAAAAACTCTGAAAACAAGTTTTTCCGTTGCACACTTAGCAGCAAAACATGACCTGAATCTCATAAAGGCAACATACAGTCTCCATTTGTCACACTTACTATGATGATTCATGTTTTATTATAAAATTAATAACTAAGCAGTGCTGGTCCAGATACCACTTAAGATGTTTATGTTAAATGTTACCTCCCTAAATCCCCCCACAACAAAAATCTGAATTTTGAAACACGAATGGCCCCAAGGGTTTTGGAAAAGGGTTTGTGGAAATATAGATATAGATGAGAAAACAGTCCTCTACCATCCACCCAAACACTTCCCAAACCACTTCTGTGATCAGCCTGAAACTGAAACTATCTAGGACAGCGGTACCTCAATAGTCATCGTTAATTGGTTCTGGGAGGCACAACCAGTACCAAACAATGGACAAGTACTGGGACAAAATTTCATGTCAAAATGTGCTCAGTACCAAATTTAATGAGTTTCAAAGCAGTCAAATGCCAAGGTATGACTGTACAAGTCTCAAACTTCACATGAAAGACTAACTTACTTAATATTACCATTAAATTGAGAAGTGACTCTAACTTGTAGTCACACAATTTACATCACAGTATATGAATTCAGTATGCATTCACAATAATTAAGACTAACTTCACAATTAATAAAAGGAACTAACATCTTCTAAGTGAATAAAAAATTTTACTAAATGCTTTTTGTACCAGGTAGTTGGCATATTATCTCACCTAATCTTAATTAAAACTTGGGAAAAGTATTTATTAGTAGGTTCGTTTTATAGTCAGAGCCTGTGGGGCCCATAGTTTAAATAGCTCACTCAAAATATCAGAATTAGTCAATGATGGTGTTAGAATTCAAACCCAGGTCTATTCGAAAAGTCCTCATTTTATATACAACATTGGTAATTTCCAGTTGTTTATTTCACCAACCAGTCAAGTTATAAGCAAAAAATAAAACTTTATGAATTAACATAAAGTTTCCAAGTTTGACCTGCAAAGAGGAATTAGTTTTAAACATTACATTTACAATAAGCACATGTAACACTAATATGTGCCAGATACTATTGTAAATGCTTTACATGCATTAACTCATGTAATGCTCACTATATTATGAGATAGGTGCTAGTATCCCCATTCTACAAACCAAAAAACTGAAGCACAGAGAGGTTAAGCAATTTGCCAAAGGTCACTAATAAGTGGTAGAGCTGAGCTGGCAACCTAGGCTATCCTAATATTGGGTCTAGGTTCTTCATAATTACTGAACACTACAGAAAGGCCATTATTTCAGCTTTGAAAAGCTTCTAAACACACATACCCACTTTTTTTCATTTTAGTTCTGAAAAATTTGACATGGACCAGCACTGTGACCCTAAGCAGAATCTAGAGCTGCTAGCTCTAGATCCTTGACAAGTAAGGAGGACTTGGAATACTGGTGAAGCAACCTTGCATTATGTTATCTTCTTGTTCAAAGGGACTAGGTTCGTTCCAGAAACTGCATAATGAAGCTAAAGAATAAACCTTAGATAACTAGAGGTTTATCAACCACAAAGAAGAAAGAAATTCCTGCAGCCCTGCTGTGATAAGCTGCCAAAAGACCCTTGGAAGATCCCGCACTGTGGTTGTAAGGTTTCTTGGCCATTTGCCATGGACATTAAGAGCAATGTTCAAATGATTCTTTGGATGTATGCTTGCTTCGCTTCCATGCCCAAGTAGCTGAAGTAGAACATGAACTATAAAAAAGAAGCTGGTCTCTTCATGAAAAAGTAAAATGACTACCGCTAAGGTTGTGAGAAGAAATGAGATCTTCACAACATCGTGGCAAGAAAGCAAAATTAATTAATTAATTAGAAAAAAAAATCATGGCATAAATAGGGCTACATTAAAAAAGGTCAGGAAATAACAAATGTGAGTAAAGTTGTGGGGACACTGAAATGCTCATAATTATTTATAAGAATGTAAAATGAAGCAGCCATGTGGAAAACAATCTGGCACTTCCTCGAAACATTAAATATAGTTAGCATTTGACCGAGCACTTACAATTCTAGGTATATACCTAAGACAAATGAAAACATGTCCACACAAAAGGTTGTATACAAATGTTCATAGTAGCATTAATAGCCAAAAAGTAAAAAACAACCCATTGTACATAAACTGATAAATGGATAAACAAAATACGGTGTTTTATTTGGCAAGAAAAAGTAATGAGGTACTGATACATGCTATAATGTGGATGAACCCTGAAATTGTTATACCAAGTGAAAGAAGCCAGTCACAAAAGATTCTGCTTATATGAAATACCCAAAATAGGCAAAAGAATAAAGACAGAAAGTAGGTTAGTGGAGGCTTACGACTGGGGGAATGATAACTAAGGAGTACAGGGTTTCTTTTTGAGGCAAGAAAAATGTCCTAAAATTGACTGTGGTGATAGCTGCACAACTTTGTGAATGTACTAAAAGCCACTGAACTGCACAATTTAAATGGGTGAAATATAGATTATGAATTTTATTATTAATTATAATCTAATAAAACTGTTATCAAACAAAGTTTAAAGGGAGTTACCAAAACCAACACCAAAAGATTATTAAGTCAAAGAAGGTAACCCTAGGGTACAGCCTAGATCTCTTAGTGTGTACTTTAAATGTGTCAGGATCTTCTGCTAATCTATGAGATCGGAGGGTAGGGAACCTGGCTCATCATTTTATATCTGTAGTGCTTGGCACATAGTAGTACTGAAACATTTGTTAAATAACTGGAGGGGGGAAAATCCTGCACCCATGGAGCTACGCAACAATGTGAGACACTTTACAGAGAGAAAGAGTAGACTCTGTGAACCAAATATGGGAACTCTAACACTTAAGGACCCCCCCACACCGCACCCCCAAAATCCTATGCACTACAAGATACATTGTAGGTGGTGATGGCAGAATAACCAGTTAACAAGTATGTTACTTCCAGAAATATAAAGTAGTGAATAAAGGCAGGAGAAATTAAATCTCAAAGTAATTGCCAGCCTCTCAATTCTGATGGATCAAATAGAGGTCTGTGTTCTGAGTCAGGCAACTGAGACAGCTGTCTTGGGCCATATGCTTGCTGGGGATTACAGGGAACACTACACCTTACTTTCCTATTCTTAATTAAGATGATTAAATTTCAGTATCAAAATATTGGCCTTTAACAATATTCTAAGAGGTCTATGAAAAGTACCCCTGTTATGGCCTCATTTCAAGTGCAATGTATCTTGAACACCCCTGACAGGTTGAGTTTGCCTTCCTGATCCTCCATCCTTGTGAGATTTAGTTGTAAGAAAAGGAATGATTTAAGAGGAAATCTAGAATATACACCTGTGACTTTGGCATTCTGAAGATGAAATTACAAGACCCAGGAACACAAGTAGTATTTCTTATTTTTCCTAGAAGAGAGGAATTTGCCTGCATCTAAAAAGTGTTACTTTCCATGACCAAAAGATGATCAGATAGTCTTATCTGCCTTTTTAGTCCTCATCAAGTTCTCTCATTCACGAACTATAATGCTACCATTATCCAGAAAGATCCAATGAATGCATCAGGAAACCTTCTATTACTCGGGAGAATGAGGAAATAAGAAGAATTACTCCCTTTTTGGATCTAAATATGATAGATTATGTAGAAGGAAAATAAATCCACAAATCTGAAAAATGAAAATTTTCCTACTATATAAGAGAAACAAATTTTAAAAATCAATCCAGAAAAGGATGGTCAGAGTCATGAGAAGTCTAGAAGTTATGTAATTTAGAATGTTTGTCATGGGAGGAAAATATATCTGTGATAGTATATAAAGACAAGACTAAATCTGTAACTTCATGCAAAGATTAAATGAAAGAGTCTATGTAAGATGCCTAACACCAAGTCAGAAATATAGTAAACACTGAAACAAAGGCAAGTCTCTATTACTAAAGTGTGGAACAATGGAGTAAACTACCTTGCCATGGTAGTAACAATTCCTATTAGTGGAAGCAAAAGCAAAAACTAATGAGTGATAGTGGGGATTAGAATACTACAGACATGGAGTTAACTTTCCCAAATACGCAATTCTAGAATTTTACCCTGATACACCCAATCCTAAGACTCTAGAATTCTACCAGAACATAGCCACAACTATGTTGTCATAAATCAATCACTATTTCAGAACCAAACCTGTTTTTTCGTTTACAATAAGGACTTCTTGGTCCCCCAGAAGATAATCGGTATCTTGGTCTTGCAGGAGAAGCTGGGCCACTATAAAATATATTGGGTTTTCTCTGATGACGAGGTTCTAAAGAAAAAGTTAGATGTATATGACATATAAATATGTATGAAGATATTTTTCTCTTCATATACTTACAAACGTGCTATATTCCACGAAAATACTAGTACATATCTACACTATAGACTATTTTACAGTTCATGTTTTAAAATCATTTATGTCTGCAGGATTACTGCTGAAAACACATATAGCACAGACACTAATCACCCAAAACATACACTGGCCATAAACAACCATTATGACTATACTGATGCTTAATAGCTGATTATCAGTCCTGCATGTAAATGCTCATGAGTATTGAGGCACAACTTTTAACAAAATTCAAAAGCAGTCCTTATTTATACAAACTGACAAAATAAATTAAGAAGAAAGCTGTGAAATCTAAATTTAGAGAGACATTTAGAATAGGTTAAGAAAGACAACAGCCATGAGTATAACACATCAAGACATGAAAAATAGTAATAGGAAGGGCACTAAAGACAAAAATAATATAATTACACCTTCTCCTAGAAAAAAACCCAAAAACCAGCTCTTACTTTCCAATGGAGCCTGGTAATAAACAGCAGCTTTTCTCTGTCTAAGATAATATCGTTTCTGATTATCTTCTTCTCCATCATCATCATCATCATCATCATCATCATCGTCGTCTTCTTCTTCTTCATCTTCACCATCACCATCATCTTCATCTTCACCATTATCTTCATCTTCACCATCATCTTCATCTTCTGGGTCTTCACACTCTTCAGATGATTCTAAAAATTAAGAAACATTTACGTTCAGAACACTCACCAAAATGTTAACAGTTCTTAATATAGGGGAAATGTAACAAAAAGAGACTCTCCTTTTAAAATTTATTTACTTCTAGATTGTTCAGAGAAAGAATATATAATTCTTCTGCAACGTTAAATATTTTTTTAAAATGAAGAAATTAAATTTAGAATTAAAAACTAGAGACAGGAAAAAAAGAAAGTAGAGTAAGAAATGTAAATGCTACTGCCAATAAGTATAAAGTTTATGGTATTACTGCTATTTTCATTAACATAGGTGACTGTACTTAAGCTTCCACATTAATGTAACATGTTGACAAATTTGAGTAGCTCCCCACTTAGCTTTTGCCTTTTAAACTTAAATTTGACAATCCAACCAGTCCTTCTGGCTGTCACTGAGTTAGTTAATATGAGCGCATAACTCAAATAATCTACTTAGGATACTGTAAAACACCAAACATTTAAAATGCATTTCAGAAAACCAGTTTTCACTCAAGAAAAAAAAAAAATTAGTAAACAGTAAAAAGTCCAAAACAGAATAGTAAAACTTAACTTTAATCACGTTTTCTTGGGCGGGGGGTGGGGGATGGGGTTAGTTCCCTGGCTGGGAAACTTTAATCATTTTTTAAAATTAAAACCAAAATGGGGGTTCCCTGGTGGTCTAGTGGCTAGGTTTCGGAACTCTCACCGCCGCGGCCTGAGTTCAATCCCCGCTCAGGGAAACAACCCCCTCTCCCCAAAAGTAATAAAAAAATAAAATTAAAACCCATTAATATACTTGTATGTTCTCTGTAGATATATTACACAAGCAAACCAGTTATATTTACTTTAGAATTGATTTCAAGTACTTGCCCTAACAAAACATACTACCCTTTTAAGCTCTCCTCTGCCCTCACTTTTTTCTTTTAAATTACCACCAACCTCTGATCTCTCACAAACTACTGTAAGTGTGACAGTTTCTGAATAATAATGCTATGTTCTACTAAATAAAGTACTGAAACCCAGAAGATAGAATAAAAGACTAACCTGCACTATCTTCTTGATTGTCAGTTGTTTCTTCATCAGCTCTTTGTATGCTTTTTTGTTTTCCTGTTGTGTACCTATCAAGATTTCCCTAAAAAATAAATAAAAGCCATTAACATGTAATACATTTATTTAAATAATTCAACAGGAATTTTATCTTCCAATCATGCTGAAAATGAAGATATTTATAGCTATAAACTCTTATAATTACGGCAATAACTAATGACAGATCAAACAAATGCTGAATAAAATGATGACCAATTGAACCCAAAATGGTTAGGTACTATAGAAAATAGGTTAAACTGAAGATTATAAAACCATCCCCTTGATGGAAGAATATATTTACTTCTTCTGTTTCATTATACACTTCCAAGTCTTCCAGTTCTCTCATTTGCCGTCTACGCATCTTCTTCATGTCATCCATTTTTTGAAGTACAGCTTCAGCAGTGCTTAAAATAAAGTGATACAAATATAAGCTAAAAACTGTAAAATAGTACATTTATAGAAACTTATATTTTGAGGGTTGGGATTTTAAATCTCTATTTCTTAATTTATTTGTATAAAACTATTTTAAAAATCTTTTTAAAGAATTTAAATATGTATATCAAGTTATTACAAAGTCCTCTAATAATCGCTCTCCTTTATGTGAACTGAATGCATTAAATATTCATCTAATGAAAATGTATTATCCGTCCCTGACAAAAAGTTTTGCCAGCGAAATCAACCTGATCTAAATAAATTTTACTTACTTTGTTATAAGTTTGTCAAACAGAACAGACTGGTTCACACTACTGTAACGACTTCTAATCCTACAACTGCGGCGAACTTCAACATCACCGTTCTCTTCGTGCAAGCGTTCTGTAGTCTGAACAATGTTTCTAGTCCTCAAGGATCGAGTAACTGGAATCACTTTGTCTTCATAGATGTGTACATAACAATAAATGGGAAGATGTGGAAAAACAGCATTTATAAAAACAATTCTAAAATGAACAATGAATAGCTTTACTCGTATTTGCACATAACAAAATTATAGTATCTTGAACTTAGCCTTTCTTAAAAGTATTAGAAAACAAAAAGTTACAACACACACCTGCTATATGATCCAGCCATTCCACTCTCAAGAGAAAAGGAAAGACGTATAATACAAAGACTTGTACAAAAATGTTCAAAGCAGTTTTGCAATAGACTCAAAATGAAAACAATCCAAACATCCATCAAAAGATAAACCAATTGTGGGAAACAACCCAAGTGTCCATCAATGGATGAATAGACAAAGATAAGGAATACACTAAGTCCTCATTTAATGCTGTACATAGCTTCCATGACTTTAAGTGAAATGACATATAATGAAACCAATTTTACCATAGATTAATACGAACAAGAATTAAATTCCTGCAGCATCTCATCAATGTTATAATGAAATAATGTTGAATGAAATGAAGTTATTCAAGGACCAGCTGCATACACTCAATGGAATATTATAATATGAGAAAGAAGGACATCCTGTTGTGTGCAATAACATGGATGGATCTTAAGGGTATTATGCTAAGTAAAATAAGTCAGACAGAGAAAAAGAAATATTGTATGATATCATTTATATGCATTTGTAGAATCTAAAAAAGCTGAACTTAAGAATAAAAAACAAACAAACAAAAAAACAAAACAACAACAAAAAGAAAAGAGAAAAAATAAATAAATAAAAAAGCTGAACTTAATAGGAACAGAGACTAGAATGGTGGTTGCCAGGGGCTGAAGGGTGAGGGATCGGGGGAGATGCAGGTCAAAGAGTAAAAATTTCAAGCTATGAGTAAGTTCTGGGGATCTACAGCATAGCAATTATAGTTGTTAATATTATATTATGTAATTGCAAGTTGCTAAGAGGACTCATAAATGTTCTCACACACAAAAAATAATTATGTGACACGATGCAACTGTAATCTATGTTAGCAAACATTTTGCAATATGTGTATGAAATTAACATTCCTTGTACATCTTAAACTTACACAATATTATGTGTCAATTACATCACAACAGAACTGGCAGGATGAGGTGGGGGGCAACAAACTGTGATATACCCATATAATGGAACACTACTCAGAAACAAAAGCAACAGCACAGACAAGACACAAAGTAATTGTGCTGTGTGAAAGCAGACAGACCAAAAAGAATGCATACCATGCAATGCCACTTACATAAAACTGTAGACAATGCAAACCAATTTATAGTGACAGAAAGTAGATCAGTGGTTTCTCAGGAATTTGGTGGGGGAGGGGTAGAAGGCATGGAAAGGAGCTGAGCCAGACATGAGGAATAATAAAGGGGCCTGAGGAAATTTGGGGAGTATGATGGTTATCTTCACTACCTTATTGTGGTGATGGTTTCATGGCATATACTATGCCAGAAATCAAACAAACTGTACTTTAAATGTGGGCAGTTAATTGTATGTACCTCAATATGTATGCCTGTAAACAACATAATACCTTTTTAATAAATCGGAAATGCCTTTAACCTTACCTGCTTTACACTCTTCTTTTTTTTTATCAGCCTGCTGTCTGGCCAACTGCCTATATGAAAAAAATATATTAAATAATTAAAAATAGTTGACATAATTTTTAATCCTGTATTTCATAATACTATAAACTAGGACAAAAAATTAAATCAACATGGACAGTAAATACTCACAGGTACATAAAAACATAAAATACCAGTGAAAATTCTGTTGAAAAATTCACTGATATATGCATTAATTCTTACCTAAACCAAAATTATCAAAATACCTTACTAAAAAAAAAGAAAACTCTTATTTAGAACAAGAAATGAAATCCTTAGCCTAGAACTAAGCATTGAGGAATTTATAAACAGAACTAATGTCCCTTAGTGACATGTTTATTTCCTTCTAAGAACATTTGCTAGCTATTGTCTGCAAATGACATTGCATTATCATTCACATATAGAAACAGTCCCACTTGTGAATTAAATGATCTCACCCATAAAGTGGCAGACAGAAATCTACTGAATTGGAAAGAACATGTTCCAAGACTTAAAAAAAAAAGTAACCTCTCCTCATGGTTTTTTCCACTGAGCAAACAAAATAGTATGTCTCATTAATTTATTTCTAGGAACCCAATTTTCCATACTTGGATAGGCTACAATATTAATCAACCTATGTAGCAAGTCATTTGCTAGTGAGCTGATTGTACTTGTAGAACTTCAAATGTGACACTTTAAAAATGCAAGTCATCATTAATTCCGTACCAATTCTGGAACACAGGTAAGAACTAAGAACAAAATAAAGACCTTTGAGCAACCCATCTACAGGTCATGGCCTAGTTTATTCACATGCTCACAGCCTTTTCTCTTAAAGGAACCTCTCCCCATACTATGTAGGTCTACACTTTGATAAACTATTAGATAGGAACACAATGATTAAAGGGTTGTTTCTGTTTTCTTTTTGCCTAAAGGGGAAGGGAAGCACTTTTCCCCTTACAAGGATTGGTAAACTGTTTCTTAAACAATTAGACGGTAAATATTTTAGATTTGTGTGCCATACAGCCTCTGTCACAACTACCAAAACAACAACTCTTAACACTGAAGCAGGAAAGCAGCAATAGACAGAATGAATGGGTATGGCTGTATTCCAATGAAACTATTTATAAAAATTGCTGCCTAGAGTTTTGTCAATCACTGTGAACTGATGAAAGTTACAGATCTTTCCTCCCTAGAAAACTGTGTATGTGAAAACCCAGCCATAAATGCCTCCATTTCTCATACTACGTGGCTGGATACTTTCTAGATAGCCCTTATAGACACACAAATTCAAACATTATTTCAGAGGCTTCATGTCCCCCCTTAAAGCCATAATAACTGGACCCTAGTTAAGAACTCTAGGACCAAAGAAATACAGATTCTGTCCTCAAAGCAGTTACACAAATCTCCTGCATTAGTCTAACAGCCTTTGTCCCCTGGTCTTTGAGCCCCAGACTGGAAACAAAGGGGAAAAACATGGAAAGGAAGTAAGAGATTACTACATTTAGGCAAACTGGCACAGCAAAAGGGTATTGAGAAACACAGTAACTATATAACTATATAAAGCAGAATTTAAAAATACCATAGGCCATTTTACATAATTCTTATGCAAGTAGAACCTGTTACTATCATGTAAAATAAATCTTTGTAATAATGGTCTGAATACAGACAGATTTTATAAAGACAGGAATTCTCCACACAAGACATACAAATAAGCACATGAAAAGATATTCAACATTATTAACCATCAAGGAAATGCAAATTAGAACCACAATGAGACACTTCATACCCACTAAAATGACTAAACCCAGGACAGATGCTGATGAGGATGTGGAGAAATTGGAAACCTCATACACTGCTAGTGGGAATGTAAACTGGACAACCGTTTGGCAATCCTCAACATGAAAACTGAGTTACCATTTGACCCCACAATTCACTCCTGCTATATACCCCCCAAAAGTCAAAACCCTATGTCCACATAAAAATTTGTACACTGATATTCATAGTGTATTTATAGCCAAGAAGTGTAAACAATCCAAATGTCCATCAACAAAATACAAGTATGCTATTAATATATTCATACTATGGAATCTTATTTGGCAATAAAAATAATGAAGTGCTGATAAATACAATATAGATGAACCTTCAAAATAATAACCAGTGAAAGAAGCCAGACACAAAAGGGCATATATCTTATGATTCCATGTATATCACATGTCCAGGGTAGCAAATCTATAGAGACAGAAAGTAGATTAATGGTTCCCAAAGGGCTGGGGTGGGAGAATAATGGGCACAGTTTCTTTTTGGGGTGATGAAAATGTTCTGAAATTAGCTAGTAGTGATGGTTGTACAATATTGTGAATATTCTCAAACCACGGCATTACACACACTTTAATAATAAGTTTTATAGCATTTGAATTATATTTTAATAAAGTTGCTATTTTAAAATACTGAATAAAAAAGATAAGAATTCATTATATTTTACAAGAAAATCTAATTTAAAAAAACCGAGTCAGCCATCTTTAAATACAATTTAAAAAGCACTATTATTACACTCTTTTAATATCTCTTTTGAGTAGAAAGCCCAGCACAATGTCTCACAAACTTAATTAATGTACAGATCCTTTTAAAGGTAAAAACAGGATTTCCAACATTAATTTTTTTACTTTGTACAAGGTACAAACAAGATACAAACTCATTTATGTTTTATATAAATAAAACCGTAAAACCAACTACCAACAAAAGTATTAATAACATAATGAGATTTTACTGAAACAAAATAGTCATCTGCTGTGTGAACATGGTACCAACTACTACCAGTTTCTCTTGAGTTTGCTTTGGTATGTATGTTTTTTGTGTATTATGACTTAATTGATCCACTTCTCTTTATTCTAAGCGTTCCAAACTTTCACTTGAACAGCATGTCATGACATCACATCACGTGGCTTTATCTTAGAAGCAGACACATTGTTTATGCATTAAGGTCAGACTCAATTCTTATCTCATGAACCTGAGATTACTAAAGCAATACTGGGTGCCAATTTAATTGTAAACAGCAATGCAGGTCCTGAAATTTTATTGCTATTCTCTGTAAGGTAGCAACTTAGATGATCCAGAATGTTTATTTTTTCTTCAGACCATGAAATAAATTTAAAATTGTCACTGAGAATTCATAGACCACACCCCTATCCCAAGAAGACTTCCAAGTTACAGAAATACCACTGGGGTAGCTTAAATTGTATTTCATCAATTCTAAAAGCTGTACATTTCCCCCTACTTTAACATCTCTGAAATTGGGATGTTTTACAATTAATGATATGCCACAGTTTAAGTTAGTGTTATTTTCTTCTTTACTGTCATATAACGTTGTGTGCTATCTTGGACTTCATGAAACACAGTAGTAAATATTCCATACATAATGGCTGAAATAAGATGCAAGTTCAAAAATATATAACAAAAGATTGATTCAATAATCGAAAAGGATAATAGTAACAAAAAACAAACTTAGAAGGGCACAAACTCATTTATCTGGAAAGCCTGCTATACAAAATAAGAATCAAAACTGTTTAAGAGTGGGAAGGTTCTAGTCTTCTAAGTCACTATGAATAATTTATCAGAACCAATGTAAAAAATTATTTTATCAACAAATTTTATTTTAACTGGCACTTCCTCCTACTGATGTTAGGCCCACCAAAGTGTGGAGGGGGGACGGGCAAGGCGGGGGAGTGAAGGTTTTGAGCTAATTGAAGTTAGGTTTAAATCTGCCCTGAACCAAACAAACCTAAGTTCCACGAACTACCTATTTAATTCATTGAGAGTAATTCCTTGAGTTTTAAAATGGAGGGGGTTCCCTGGTAAAGTAGTGGCTAGGCTTCCGCAATCTCACCACCCTGGGCTGGGTTCGATCCTGGTTCAGGGAACCAAAACCCCCCGTGCCCCCCAAAATAAATAACAAATAAAAATAAAATGGAATTCATGCCACCCACCTTAGGGTTATTGAGAAACAAAATTTAAATATGTAAAAAGCATCTAGTCCCTAGGGCAGGAAAAAAATTCATGTTCTGCTTCTATGTGAAGACAGCTTTAGAAACACACACATTGAAAATCACAAATGACTCAACTGATGAAAAACTTGATAGCAATCAAAAACATAACTACTATTCTGAATAAAGGCTTTGTATAGACTAGAAAGCAGAACAACAAATCGTAAGTCAACCAACCTTGTCAGTTGCACTCACACATATCACAAATACCATCTTTGAAAATGAAGAGAAACAAACCTGTGTACACATTAAATTTTTAATTCAATAATAATTAGTGGCAATTTCATTTCAAATAAATTACATTTTACAACCCTAGAATCTTGATGACCAGTGAAGAATAAACTTAAAAATTAAATGCAAATCCTAAATTACTTTAAAACTATTTTGAAGCATTTGACCGTCTTGCATTACCTTGTAAAATGCCTGCCATTAGCATGTTTCTCTGTTATTTCCATATTCTTATCAAAACTAGAATCTGAAGAATTCTGTGCATTTTTTCTCAAAGTCCTTAAAGCACGTTTCTGGTGGTAGGTTTCAACCTCCTAAGAAAAATTAAAAAAGCCATCTAAGTTTTTAAGTAAAAAATCCCCAAATTAAACTCTTCCTAAGTTTTTCTCTTACTACAAGTTGGTAACAACTGCTTTTTGTGTAAAATAATTTTGCATCTCAATAAAATATAATATTTAATATCTAGAAAAAATAACCATTTTAGGATAAACATCAGCAATGTCTATAAAATGGCTAATATAAGATTTACTGAAGTTTATAGTTCTATTTTATAACAAGTAGTCAGTGCAGGGAGTGAAGTTTTCTACCACTGGAAAAAAAGTTGTAATAGTTCATAACAGTAAGTACTCCTTTATTTTAAAGCTATGGAGATTAGAAAGTCACACACTGTTATCAGCCATGCAACCAATGGCAATCTTAAAGTAACTGGACTATCAGAATTATAATTTCGGTTTGGATGACAAAAAGGAGTTATTACTGTCTATTTCATCCAGATAATGCAACAATCGAATTCAAAGACTTTAGGTATGTTAGTTAAGCTGCTGTAAAACCACAGATCTCTATGTAACTTTATTTCTGCACAAGAGATTAGAGGATCTCTAGGTTAGTGGGCTGCTTTATGAGCAGCTAGAGGTGCTGTTATAAACTATTCAAAAGTTCAAACACACCTCTCTGAAATCATATAGAGAATACTTTTACATTAGAAGAGAAGGCAGAGGTACCTAACAACCCTATAATTCTATTTCCTCCTACTATGAAAATTGGTAATTTCAGAAAAATAGGCAGTGTTTAAAAAAATTTAATGTCTGCCCCACCTCCACCCAGGCTGTCTTTACTTGGTTATTTCATTTTGTTTTATTAGGACACTTTGTCATTTAATTTTGTTTTGGGCAGAATATGTGGATCATGAGTAAAATAAAGGTATGTATACTACAGGATTTGTGTAAAAATTGAATAGGTACTTCATAAAATATTAAGTGATATATATAATTTGTTACCGTTTTTATCAGTATACTTATTTTAAGAATGGTTGAAGAAAGAATACCTATATTTTAGGTAGGCATATTATTTTTAAAACAAATATCTACATCTTAAGATGTGTGTAGTGTAATGTCAACTTCCTTAGGCACTTTTTCTTAAAACTGATCTGCCTGAGAAAGTAATTTAACACAAGGCATCTTCTTTCATTTACCTTTCTCCCATTTTACAAAAGAAAAGTCCTGTCTCTCACTCATGAATCTTACTATTGTGGACTGCCCCAAGGCGTTAAAAACCTTCTGAAAGCCAAAGAAAAACATTAGTGTTAAGTGTTAAGAAACTGAATGACTAAGCGAGGCAACAAATCCTTACCTTTGTTAAGTGGTTTCGAATTCTTTGCTTCTAAACAAAATTGAAAGGAGACTTAATTAAGCTGAAAGACCATTAAAAATAAATTTTGGCAAATAATTTTTGGCATATAAGCCAGAAAAACAGTGGCACTGCTATAAACAAAAATCCTTTCATTACTTATCTACTTCTTTACATGAACAGTATCTCCCAGTGCTTAAAATTATAAAAACAGAACTGATACCAAACACTTTTCAACAATAAGATTCAGCCAGATACATGACATCCTAATGAAATATTACTGTTTAATCATTTAAATCACAGTAGATATTTTTGCTGTTTTGATTAACTGAATATTAATGATAATACACTAAAATTTATATCTTGGAGACTTGCAAACAGAAAAGTGAAAAATTTTTCAAATTTTGTTTTACAAGTATGAAAGGATAATAAATACTTTAAGGTGTAAAAATATATGAAGATAAACTGTTGTGGGTCAAGTGGACTGGAAATGCAAATTAAAAGAGGAAAAAAAAGAAGGTAAAATTTCTGTCTGCCATAAGAGCTTGGTTCATATATTAGTTTTTAATGTTCTAAGGCAGATTATCAAATAACTGTGGATTCCAGTGGATACTTGTAAAAGTCTGATGTAATAAATTTATTTTTTAATGTCAACATTAACAGATGACAGAAATGATCTCCTTTATAACTATTTAAACCATTGGGGGCAAGGGAACCTTAAACAGCAGCTTAAAAATGTACAAAAGAAATACAGAGCTAAAAGAAATTTAGAAAAACTCAGAAGAAAACAGTGAAATAAGCATTTTTTGGTGACAATATTTGTGTCTAGGAGCCTCATATAGGAGGAAACATAGAGGTTCCATACAGTTATTTGTCATAAAAGGACAATATCATACATTTCCTCTTACATGAGGCTGCTAGAGTCATCAAATTCATAGCGACACAAAGTAGAACCGTGGTTGCCAGGAGCTGGGAGGGAGGATGGGGAGTTAGTGTTTAATGGGGACAGTTCCCATTTTGGAAGATGATTCTGGAGATGGATGGTGGTGATGGTTGCAGAACAATGTGAATGTACCTAATGCTATAGAGTTGTACCCGTAAAAATGGTTAAAATGTTAAAATTTATGTTACCTGTATTTTATTACAATAAAAAAAGAGTAAATGTCACCATATTCCTGGGAAATAATAAAAAAGGATTCCATAGGAAAGAAATAAAAGGGGGGATGGTAAATACTGGGAATAAATATTCCTTGAGAAACTTAGATTTAATCCTGTAAGTAGTATAAGTGAATCTTTGATTTGCGTAATGAGTGGCTTAGTTCATCCTACTTTAATATGCACAAGAAAGGTTCCCCTTAATAGTGTGGAGAAAAAAACAAAACAGGTTTTTGGGGAATGACCTATATAGAGGTACATACTGGGGACTTTTAAAGTATTAATTAACTTTCAAAAACATTTTTCATAAAAGACATATGCTAAGTGCAATAAGCATTCAGATAACCACTGTTAACCTTTTGGTATACAAACCATAGGAAACTATGCAAACATATTCACAGGATTTTTAAAATTGGGATAATACTATTTATGTTTTGCAACACTTTTCTAGTAATACAAACATTTTTCCATGTCATAAAATATTTTTAAAATCTTTTTAAATGAATGAATAGTATTCCAGCTATTACATCAATCTATTTAGCAAATTGCTTAATGTATCACACATTTAGGTTATCTGCGATTTTTTTATATGTGTCATAAATACTTCTAAATCAATTACCTTATGTACATCTGATTTCCTAGGGAAACTATCAGTTATTAAATCAAAGTCATTTTAATACAGCTAATCCAAATAATTCTCAAGAGGCAAGTTAAATGCCAAATTATAATAGTAATTAACATTGGATGATAGATATGGAGACTTTCATTTTCTATTTTTTACATTTTTACTATAGTACTAGAAAAAAATTTCCTAAGAAGTAAAAAAACGAAGAGAAAACATATTTAATCTGAAAACTAAACCTGGAGATGATGTGTCCTCATTTATTCTGTCTAAAATCTATTTAAATATTTAGAGCACTGATAGTTTTTAAAAGAGGAAAAATATATTGCTAGATTTTAAGTGTTATAATCTTGCAGAATCAGTAAGGTTAGTACAGGGAGCATGCAACAATAAAATAGCAAAAACTTTTCTTCAAAGTAGACAAAAATTACATAATAGAAATATTCTAATTTTTTCCCCTACACACACACAAAAAAAAACAAGCTTTAAATTCTTAACAAAAAATATGTATGGGGGTCAGCTGGTTGAGTTAATTCAAGTATCAATGCAACATATGAGGTTTACATAGGATTTTTTGTGTACCGTTGTGCTTATTCTAATTCGTGATGGTACACGTTATAAAAACAGCAGTTGTGCTATCCTCTGCTTAGCTTCATCTTTAAACAGGTGTGGTCAATTCCTCATCAGCCATCTATTCCACAAGCTCCAACAATTGTTCTATATCCACAACTCTTTCAGTAGATCTAAAACTATCTCCCAATAGCTAAATCCAATTGCCTCTGCTCTACCTCAATGACTTCTATGGAGTTGGCCATTCCTTTAAATGCCTTGAGCCTTTGGTTTACAACTTTACATACTTTTTTACATAATTCATCTTCTCATCCTTAAAATATAGCCATTGTTCCAGATTTTACATATTTTTATGGTTTGTTATGTTTCCTGTTCACCTTCAAGGATTATATAGTGCTAATCTTTTAGCAAACTCTGGCGTATCCCCAATGGTCTACTGCTTACCTCGTTAGCTGGAAACAATACAGCCTTCCGCCCTGTATCAGAACAACTCTCAGACTCCTTGCAGTATTATTTGGCATTTTTCTGTTCCTTCTAGTACCATCTTAACTGGCTCTAGTTTTCTCTGCATTGGTCTATTGTGATATCAGTGTACTAATTAAGAGCCCAAACTAAGATAATTTACCTAGGACTGATTCTTGACATATCACTTAGAGTTGCATAATCTTGTCCAAGTTACATAAGGTCTCTGTGCCTTAGTTTCCATATCTGTAAAGAGGATAATAAGTTACTTTAAATGTGTTTGTATATCTGGTACCTTGCCTGGCACACAGCAAGTGCTATATAATTAATATTATAATCTTAACTGGTCTTCCCAACTCCAGATTTGTTGATGATGATCCATTCTAAACACTAGCTCATCAAATCCCTCTTCTAAAATAATGGGTCAGTCAAAACAAGTATACTGTCTTCAATGCAGAGCAGCCATGTTAACCCAACTGCAGGGAGAGACATTCATTGCCACATGTCAAAATTCCTCTATCCATGCTTGGTGATACTTTACTGAGCTGTACAGTTTTCATTCTTCTGTGTTGTGTTGAGCTTCAAGTTTTAGTGTTGAGTATGGAATATCTTTCCAGACTTTTAAATAAATATACAATATTTTAAAACCATAAAAACAGCCCCTTCTACATACTACAGCATGTTTATTTTACCTAATAACATGCAGAATAAAAATGTACATAAACAAAACCCAAAAGTAATGTACAATCATCACCAAAAAACTCACTATTCATCCTTAAGTGAGTCTTTAACATGAAAAACAACACTAAATTTAATCAATCAAAGAACCTCAGACCTGTGAAAGCACAGAGACAATGGCTAGTTTGACTGAAGGAAAAAGAAACCACAGAAGGGACATTCAAACTCATAAGGTTGGTAGGATGTAAATGAAAATTTAAAAAGAAACACAAATTTAAAACAACAAAAAATTTAGAAAATCCATACAAGTTTGGGGGAAAGACCATGTTTAAAATGTAAGAAAGTAGAATGTAGTTAATAAACAGGTGACTATAGGTACCTTCAGAACTTGAAGATGAGGTCAGCTTGAGATTAGGAAAAAAATCCAAGTTAATGAATATAAACAAATTTAACCATCTGTAAAAGTAACCTACCCTAAACAATGCCTTGTTAATTAATGTGTGGCTAAGGAGACTAAGACTCAAATACAATTAGGGTGCTAGTTTCTGAATTACATGATTGATGTAAAAATAGCAAGCTATAATAGACTCAAATGTATTGACTATAATGTTCCAAATTAGAAAATATTCTAACCACAAAGGTATGTTTCATATTTGGTATTGGTGGCTTTGTCAACAAATACACTGCCTCTCAGGATAATCCATTTCTTTTGATCCAATCCCATGCTCTCTAAGTAACTCTCTGATTACAGTGTGGTTGGGAGGATTTACAGGAGAGGAATACTATGTCTCAATAAGGTATAATCCCTACTGGAAATCCAAGCCCAGAAAAAAAAAATCCTTTCTGCACTACAACATTCCTGAGTGCTAACTGCTCCACCACATGCCACTGATAGGGCATTTATGGCAAGTGGCCTCTGCATGTATATGCTGTTTTAGGTCTCCTTGGCTAGACTATGCTCCATTAGAGCAAAGACAATCAACAAAATGTTTTATGCATCTATTACACTCTAGGTTTTGTTCTAGGTGCTTGGAATGCACTGCTGAACAAAAGGTCAAAATCCACATCCCTACGGAGCTAAATTCTGATTTGGGGAGAGACAAAAACATGTACAAAGTAGGAAATTCTAGAATATGTTGGATGGTGACTAAGTGCTGTAGGAACACAAAGCAGAGTAAAGGGGCATGTCAATGAGCAGTTTGTAATTTTAAATAGAGTGGTAAGGGTAAGTATCACTGAAAAGGTGAAAATTTACCACAGATGTGAAAAAGACAGATTCCTAGGTTCTCCTAGGCAGAACTCGGTTTTATTGTTTATTATAAAGGCAGATTTGATCAAATTGTTTAAGTCTGTGCCTCAGTTCTTTCACCTGCAAAACAAAACTAAACCCTATCTACCTCATAAGGTTATGAGTTAATATTTGTAAAAATTTTGGAATACATTAAGCACTATGAGTTCTAACATTCTAGCTGTTGCTGTTTTTTAATTTTAAAAAATGTAAAAGGTAAAGGCATCCAGGGGAAGAGTATTCCCAGCAGAGGGTAGAGCAAGTGCAAAGGCCCTGGTATTCAAGGAGCAGCTAAGCCAGTGTGGCTAGAATAGACTGGGTTTTGCAAAAGGGAGAATGAAAGAGGATTCATCATAAACGGAAAGGGGTAAGGGGTGTAGGAGTGCTACCAAACTTTTAAAAAGATCATTCTGTAAGCTCTGTCAAGGACTGATTGTCAAGAGGTGGTGGAAAAAATGGAGAACAGTCAATAACCTATTTTAATAATGCAGGCAACAATGGAGGGACTGAGAAATGGTCAGATTCTGAACATATTTTGAAAGCAGAGCCAACAATAGAATTTGCTAATATGAAATGAGAGCGGAATCAAGAATGACTAAGGTTCTGGGCCTCAGAAAATGAATAGTGATCATTAACTAAAATTGTAGGTTTAACAGCTGTCAATGACTGAGTCCTAACTACAGTATATGTCAAGTGTTCAGGTAATCTGTGTATGATCATATTGAATTCTCACTACCTATGTGGTGAATATCACCTCTTGTAACAACTGTAGAGGGGGTCCCCTGGTGGTGTAGTGGCTAGGCTTCAGTGAGCGCTCTCACTGCCAAGGCCTGGGTTCGATCCCCACTCAGGGAACCAACCAAAAAAGAAAACAAACAAAAAACAACTGTAGAAACCTGCTGATTGTTGGTAAGCTGAGATTCAAAGCTAACAGCTGTTTTAAGCACCTATGTCACTTAACCAGTATTCAGCACATCATTAGTCACAGGATCTAGCGTTGTCTTGAATATAATAAACACTCGATAAACATTTACTTAAATTATTAGCTTTTCTGAACATAGGTTAATAAATCAAATGACTCGAGTTCAGTGCAGACCTCTACCAACTTCTGCACATGATTGAGAAACATCCTGAAAGTCAGGAAATTGTTTCTACAGTTCAGAATCACAATTTCAGAGACTGAACGAACTCTTTCACTACCCTCAGTCAAGGAGCAACTAGTATGGGGCATCTACAAAAGAAATTGACAACTCATTTCATATAGTGATCACAACCTTAACCAAAAATTTGTGACACTCTCCCAGCACACGTACCTCCCCGCTTAGCCTTTCATTAGAACTTCCCAATTCCTAACCCTCTCTCCCTATTTTTTCCACCCTCCTCTCCGTCTATCTTCCCTCCAATAGAACTAAACAACTTCCTGCTGCCTTAATTTTATGAGCATTGCTTTCTCAGCTTCTCCAACCTTTTGTTAATGCTGTCCCTTCCACCTGTGCCCTTTTCAACACCAGGGTGGGGGGAGGTGGCGGGACTCTCTATTGAAGGAGAAGTACTTCTTTTGAGACGACTTTACTGCTCCACCCTCTTGAAAACTTCCCCTATAGACACTGTTTATAACTGCAGAATATCAGAAAAGGAAAGGTTTTGGAGGCCGAGAATTGAAGTTCCAATTTGAGATCTACCACTTACTGGTTACCTTCTTGAGTCCGTTTCTTCATCTGTAAAATGCAACTACCCACTCTCTTGGAGCTGTTACGGGGCTTGAGCGAAGAGGGTGTATATGAAATGTTGGTCTCCATCCCTCCACATTATGCAACCTGGTATTTATTCACTGCGCTCTTATTACGGAACCTCTCTGGATCGTAAATGGAGGTCAGGGAACCCGAATTACACTCTTTTTATCCCTATGGTACCTAACACCTTTACTATACATACAGTCAGCAGTCAGTAAATGTGTATTGCATTCGATCGAAGCAAAGCTAGGGCGGGAGGCTGGGCGATAGGTTAGGGAAGTGTGTGAGGCGGGGGTGGGGGGTGGGGTGGGGCTGTCCCTAAAACCAGAGCTCGCTCCTCTCCTGCACTTCAGTTCCGGAGACCTTCGGCTTCCTCTCGTGTAAAAGTAGGTAGTTATGGCTTAGCCCTCTTCCAGCCAGTCCGATCTCGTCTTCCGACCCACACCCCTTGGGGCTCCGATTTTAAGAAGCCTTCCATCTTACTCGTCCTCCACAACACTGCTCCAACCGCCCCACCAACTGTCAGCCCGACCGCACCGCCAACCTCAGGCCGCACCCGGGTAACTGGCCGCGAGCAGTCCCCCAGGCCCGGCCCCAGGGGCCCGCCCCAGGCCGGTACTCACGCCCGCGGAGGCCGCGGTGACGGCAGACTGCTCAGCGGCGCGGGCCGAACGGAGCCGCCTCCGGCCGATCTGCTCCAAGCTGAGGAACTCGTTGGACAGGTCCAGGGAGCTCGTGGCCGAGGCGGCCGAGTTGTTGTGCAGCTCCAAGCTACTGCGGAGGACCACCATCTTCTCTTGCTCCTGGTCCCCGCGTCTGCGGCGGAAGACAGGGCAGGGAACGAGACTCCAGACGCTCAGGCTCTTCCGCGCTCCGAATTCTGGCGCCACAAGCTCCGCGCCAGCAGCTTCAGCGCGCGCGCCCGGAATCCATCCGCCGCCTGTCCCGCCCACGCTGTCACCCCACAGCTGCGGACTCGCAACTTTCCTCCCATCTACAGAGCGAAGGACTTGGGACCCAAGTTGAGAACTCGCATTTACAGTGTTGAAGACTTGAGCTGAAGTCAGGGGCGGGAGAACGCTGACTTATTTTTCTTATATAGTTCCGGCTCGCGGAAGTCGGCGGAGGGAGACGGCGGGTAGCGGCGCGAAGTCGCGTTTGGAATTTTGGCGCGTGGATGTCAGAAGGGGGAAGGGAGGTTCCCGCCCTCCCTGATTGGCAGCTCCTCCCTGCCCTGACACCTACCTTCAGCTTGCCCCCAGTGCACGATTCAAATACAAAATGCCGAGTTTTTGCCTGGAGAGATAAAAAGCAATTGACCTTTGTCGGGTTTTGACTTTAATCCTTAAGATCCTTTTACTGATTGCTTAATCCAAACAAGAGCAAAAGAAAACAGAAGGGAAGTTAAAAGCGAGTCGGTAGAGTACTGTAATTATCACAGGTTCTGTATCCAGCACTGTCAAATGTCCCCATGTACATACACGATCTTAAGCAAATTATTCACCTTTTTGGGTCTTAATTTCCTCATCTTTAAACTAACTATAATAATAATACCTGAAGATCTAAGATACTATACTTTAGAGCTATGTCAGCACTTACAAATGTTTGCTACTATTATAGAATTACAGAAAATGGCTTCTCCAAGATAACAGTAGTTACTCAACTATTTTGAAAGACAACATGCTGAATGATCAGAAGGTGAAAGTCCTAGTGAAACCGAAGCAAAAAGGTATTTATTGATTTGGATAACTACATTTCTTTAATTTTACATTTATTAAATATTTATTGAGATCTATTATATGCCAAGCACTATTCTAAGCACTGGGGATGGAGCAGTGAAAAAAAGGGCAAAATGCTCTCATGGAATTTAAATTCTGGTAGGAGGAGAGAGGCTAAGTATTTTTGTTAAAAGGTGGTAAGTGTTACAGAGAAATATAAAGTAGGGGAAGGGAAGTGTGCAATTTTAAACAGAGTGATTAGGGAAAGTCTTGCTCAGGAGTATAAGCAAAGACCTAAAGGAGGTTAGGTATATCTGGGAGAAGAGGGGTGCTAGCAGAAGAAAGGGCAGAACAGGGAGGACAATGAAATCAAAGAGGAAACAAGCACTACTGGCAGTGGGCCTCAGCTGGAAGTTTTTTTTTTTTCCTTTCCTTTTCTTTTTTCTACTTTTTATTGTAAGTGAGATGAAAAGACATCACAGGATTTTGAACATAGGAATGACTTGTTTTGACTTTTTGAAAGAGTCCCTGTGGCTGTTGCATGGAGAATGCAATACTGGGGACACACTTATATTAAAAAAAAATTTTGTCGTTTACCTCAACTTCAGTTTTAATGGAGTGTCCTGTATTTTTACTTGCTATACCTGGCAACCCTAGTTAGGACATCACTGCAGTTATCCAGACGAGAGGTGATAGTGACACAGACCAGTGTGAAAGCATGGAGGTAATGAGAAATGCTCAAATTATGGGTATATTTGGAAGAAAGAGCCCACTGAATTTGCTGATTAATTGGATTGAGGCATTAGAGAAAGAGAGGAGGCAAGGATGGCTCCAATGTTTGTTTTGTTTTGTTTTAGCTAATGGAAAGATGAAGCTACACTTAGATGGAGAAGGAGGCCATGGCTAAAGCAAGATTGGAGGGATTATCAGGAATTCCTTTCAATGCACATGTAAGATACAGAGTCTCTTAATGGAAGTTTCAGATCATCATAAACAGAGCCAGCCAAAGGTTTTTCTGTTTCTTTATTCTGTCTCCCACAATACTAAGAATTACTACACTTGCTTCAGCCTTTGGTTGGTATAGTTAGTTGATTTGTGCCGAAGTTCTAAACTCTGGTACCTGTAAATGTGACCTTATTTGCAGATATAATTAAGGATCTTGAAATGAGATCATCCTGGATTTGTGGTAAACCCTAAATCCAATGACTAGTGTACTGAGAGAAAAGAGATGGATATTTGAGACACTGGGACACACAGAGAAGAAGGTGATATGAAGATGGAAGCAGAAATTGGGGCGATGCATCAATAAGCCAAGAAACACCAAGGACTGCCAGCAAACACCGGAAGGTAGGAGAGAGACATGGAATAGGCAGATACTCCTTCACAGCCTCCAAAAGGAGCCAGCACTGCTGACCCCTGGATTTCAGACTTCTGACCTCCCGTACTGTGAGACAATAATTTTTTTAAGCCACCTGGTATGTGGTAATTTGTTCTAGCAACCTTAGAAAACTTACAGAGTTGGTCTGGAATTGGTCTTTAGCAAGTGATATTAGTACTCTTCCCTTTTCCAAAGTCTTAACCTATTTAGCAGTAACTTGATTAGGAAAAGGGGCAGTAGAAACTGAGGTTCTTTCCTATACCTCCTGACTGCTTAAAGAAGGTCGAGTGTGTTTTATCTCGTGTGACCAAAAAAAAAAAAAGGCTGAGGTAAGGGCTAATCATAATTCCATTACCTCATCTGAGATGAGGTCATAGGTCGGTCCCTTTCTGATTTTTGGTAACAAAGGCAGAAAGTAAAAAAATCATTTTACACAGGGATTTCTTTCAGGAGTGCTATAAATTTGATCTTACTTAAATTTGATAGCTCATCTCACTGATTTTCTACAAAAGAGGGAAAACCCTAATCACATGGAGGTAGGGAGGGTCATAGTTGATGTTTGCCATATTTTAGCTATTGTGAATTTAAAAGGACACCTTTCCTGAGAGATTTCTCTCTTTGAATGGATTTGGGTCAGGCAGGGCCCTGCCTCCTTCAACACAAATCCTATGGGGACAGATACTTCATCATTGCCTCTTGAAGGAGTGACCCAAAGATGCAGGGGCAGAGATTATTCTTGGTGGCAGTAGCAGAGAATACAGAGGGAGGGCATTAATGGTAGCATCCTAACCAGCTGACGTGTGGGCTCTTGGAGCATTCTATCAGCGTGATCTGGCTGTACTTCCTCCCCTTCAAGTCCCACCCAAACTCACTGCCTCCCCATCCTTCCAGTAAACTTGATTTTCTATTTAAATTAGCCAGAGATGGTTCCTGTTGTTTGCAGCCAAGAGCTCTGACTGGTATAGAGGCTTTAGGTCAGAAAGGGGAATTTTACCTGTGATTTCCTAGATGGACACTGACAAAAGGAATCTTGGGAGGCCAGGTGAGACAGACACCCCTTTCCCTTCTGGGTTGGGAGAGAGGGTATACGGGCACAGAAAGGGAGCTAGGATGGTATGTCAAAATGTTATGTGGTTTTCAGACTGTCCCTCTTTATTAGCCTCCCCTGATACTGCAGGCATGGGCTGATCCATGCAGAGGGCCCTGGGAATACTGCCTCCCTACTACCCCATTCTAAGTAAGATGAATAAAAATAGCATTGTGTTTCAACTAGGCTCAATACCCCATTCTCAGTGGTGAGGTGCTCCCAACCCAGAGCTCCCATAGCATACTGCTGCCTTAGCAACTTAGCACTTACTGCTTTATACTGAAATTATCCCTTTCAATACAGGGAAACAGTAGCCAGATAAATGCAAATTAAAGTAATACTGGGAATGCGAGTGTTTTTGGCATATATATATATATATATATATATATATATATATATATATAAATAATACTCAATATGACATTGAAGTATAGAACCATTTCTTAAAAGCAATATAGCAACATGTATCAAGAGACCTGGAAAATATTTAAAACCTTTGGTCCAGGAATTCCACCTGAAAATCTAACACTCCATCCTAAAATAATACAGTAATGGATGAAGATTTATGTATAAAGATGATTGCAGCTTTCTTTATAATGGTAGGATATGAAAAAAACTAATGTACAGCAGTAGGGGGAAAGTTAAGTGAGCAAGAGTCTGTCCACATAGCTCTTTATATTATATTAAGGTTGATATCTGAACAAGTTTTTATTTTAAAAAATGTATTAAAAAGTAATAAATGAGAAAAATTCCAGCAGCACAGAAATGTAAAAAATAAAGGTTCAAGTCACTCTGTGTGACTGCTATTAGGAAAAAGTTTTCTTTCCACCAGAGTTGCCAAGCCTGGAAAATATGAAGATGGGGCTGTCAGCGGCCATCCTCCCCACAGCAAGAAGTGAAGTCACCTGAGAATGAAGCCAAACACTGAGGCAGGAAGAAAGGCCTGGGAGGCGAGCGCTGCCTCTGGTCCCTTGAGACTCTGGTTTCTGCAGCTCACCCTTTGACTGTGGGGGCCACTTCAGTGTCCTTCCTGTTAAACGGGCTAATAAACAGCCTTTCTGCCTTGACTTTTAACTACCGACTCACGATAATAAAACTGGGTCAGCTGCTTGGTTGGAATCAAATTTTATTCTATTTGTGCTATAATCCTATTCTAACGATCAATTAATTCTTCTAACAACTTGAAACGAGGTTCATTTGGAATGAAATGGGCTTTGGTAAACTACAAAAGGCCCCCGAATAATCCCCTATTTTCATGGTCACAAACCATCCTGGGAATAGGCATCAAGTTTACCAGGGTATAGCCCTGGGACACATGTTTTATCCTTTTATGAGATGCAAGACAGCAAGTATTCATATTTAGTCTTATGTCATCTCCTCCAACATATTTTCTCAAAGATCCCATAAAAAAGGTTTGGGGGTCATAATCTAAAGCATTTTCAGTATGCTGGGATATAATCTGGATCCGAAGGTTTTTAACCCATTTAAAAGGCAACTGGGTGCTTTCTATCACTGTATTTATCTGGACTTGAATTTCCTCTTACTGCTATTTTCCTTATTCTTTACAGCTTGAGGGTCATCTATGATAGAGCAAAATAGTCATTGGCTATTGGTTTTCTTTCAGTTGTCTTATTATATGTCATAAGATCCCAAGCAATGGTATTATCTCTTTTCGTCTAGATTTTAGTATTGTGCATTACAAATACCCTCTTCCCCAGTAAAAAATAAAACCTCCTTCTGTGATTAAACCTGTGTATTATGTGCTGTAGACTTCCTGAACCTCCCTTTCATATCTGTGGCCCTGTTTTTTGTACTTTCCTTTATGGGTCACTCCTCCAAACACCTGCCCTGTAACACCTTGATTTCATTGGGTTTTGGCTTTTTGAAGTGCATCTATTTCTTCTTCATCCAGATCAATGGAGTCTGTAGGTCAGAATTTGGTTCTGAACACCTCCTACTCCTCTGAGACCGTATCCCTTTTTATAGTTCCTACTGCTAATTCA
The DNA here is from genome assembly GCA_004026885.1 of Lyroderma lyra. NCBI lineage: Eukaryota > Metazoa > Chordata > Mammalia > Chiroptera > Megadermatidae > Lyroderma > Lyroderma lyra. Next base: position 131,776 of record PVJL010002648.1, read on the forward strand.
TGAATTTTAAAAATATGATCTATTTTTTTCAATTTAAAAAGTAGCTCCTTCTCCTCCCAAGAGAAAATTTAAAGCATAAAGAAGCACATTATGGCAGAGAATGGTGACTCTCCTGCATCCCTTCTCTATTGTTTCCCCAGCAACTCCAGACCACCTCTAACCTGGGTAAACCAGTGAACTACTCTGCTGATAACCAACTACACCATCTCCGACGAGGTCCAAACCCCTTTCAAATCTATCCTTGAGTATTCTTCCTCACTCCTTAGGTACCATGTAAGTTTCCTTATATCTTACAATTATACTTTCATCATAGTTAATTCTTGATAGTCAACTTCCCTTAAGCAAGGTAGAGAAGTGGGTAGAAGGGAGTGATCACCAACCAGTGTCTAGATGCCTAGGAGTCTGGGAGCCAACAGGGGCAAAAGGCCTTCAGAATGCATTGGGGTTGGGGATGGGGGAAAAGGGGCTACTCAAGAGATGAAGGACTGCTCAGTGTGTGAGCCTGCCAGCCACAGGTAACTGCAAGGACTTTCTGAACAGAGTATGGGCAGGCAGCTGCCTGCAGGCCTCCTTGGGTCTAGTTTCTGTGTCAAGGGGGCTGAGGAATTTTATTGCCAAGCTAACGCTGCAAGGTCACAGACGGATTACATCTGGGCCTGAGGCTGGGGCAGACCCCACTGGATGTTCTCATGACCATGCTCCAAACTTCTGTACCCTCCCTGAAACTACAGGAGTCTTCTTCCTGCAACATGCTTTAATGAGAAGGCACTTTAAAGGAGAAATGCTTAAAGGAATTGTTATTTATCATAGAGCTTATATTGAAATGTGTATTCAGAGCTCAGAGGCAATAAATTGACAACTGACATAGTTTAGTTAGTTCAGTCTAAGATTTTTGGGGCTTCAGAACTCATGAGATTGGCAAAATCTGACTGTAGATGCTCTATAAACCACGAAGTTCAGTTTTGGTAATGGGAAGTACCCTGATCAGCTTCTATGTCCATTGCAAATACAATTCAGAGGGCTCTCAAGCACAAAATGAAAATCCTCCATACCATTCATCCACCAGAGATAAACACTGTTTTAACAACTGAGCGTCTTTCCTTCCAGACTGCCAGCAAATAAACATACATGATTAACACAATGGGTACCAGGTGGATTCTTTTTAAACTTTTTTTCTTACTTAACCATATCAAGGAATCTATACATCTTTCTTAGCCAATATATACAATTCTCTATTTAAAAAAAATTGTTACAGTACGATGGGACTTTAGGGTGATATCCTTCTCTAAAACCGTCCTTGACGCAGACGTGTTTGGAATTAAACACCCCTCCCACCCCTACTTCTCCCTGCCTTCTGCGGGCTCTAGACTCAAAGTGCTCAAGCTGCATTTCACACAAGTTTCTTCTTTCACTCGCAAATGTCGAGTCTTCCGCATCTCATTTGGTTTCTCTACAGCTGGCAACCCAGGCTGGAAAAAGGGTCTCCGACTCCTCCGGGAGAGGCACGAAGAGCCGTTCAGGGTCCGGCGGTTTACCAACTGGAAGTCCTCCCGGACTTCTCTTCAGGTCGCCGGCAGACGATCTCTTCTAACCCTCACCTGACTGGATCCTTGCCGTTATAGCTGACCCCGCCCCACTCGGAAGCCGCGCTGCCAGCACCACCTCGCCCCTGGCTCCACCCACCGTCCCGGCCCCCTATACCGGAATCGCGCAGTCCTCGTCGCCCCGGTTCCAGTCCACCGGTAACTCAAGACACTCACCAAACCCCGGATCCACCCACTTTGCTCTGGCTCCACGCTCCCGGAACCAGCCCTGCGCGTCCCGCCTTGGCACCGCCCACCGTGGCCTGCACCGCCCACCGTGGCCTGCGCCGCCTGCTCAGGGCCGCCCAGAGCCCGCCCACTAAGCCCCTAGCTCCACCCACCGGAACTTGCACCGCCCTCCCAGACTGCGTGCTCCGGGAACCTGCGCCGTTCGCCCCGCCCAGTCCCTCCTGTCCGTCCCAGGCTCCACCACTTGGGAACTGCACCAGCTGCCCGGACTCCGCCCACTCCTCCTCGAGAACCCGGGGGGACTGCTGTACGCCTGCTCCTCTCCCGAAGCACGCCTGCGGGGCTCGTCCAGTTGGTTTGCCTCAGGCCTGTGCCCTAGCCCAAGCCACCATGGAGGGGGATGTCCCCGCTGCTGCAGCCGCCGGCTATGAGCCGGCCAGCCCCCCAAGGGACGCGTGTGTCTACAACAGCTGCTACTGGTGAGGGGGCGCGGGCGCAACCCCCAGCATCTTCACGGCTAGCTCTACCCGGACTTCGCAGCTGGGCCCCGCCTCTTTTCGGCCCCTCCCCGGGGTTTTCTGGGTCCCTACTGGCGGGTTTTCGGGTATGGCAGAAAGAGGGAGCGGCAATGGCAGCCCTCGTCTGTTGAGTAGAGCGTGAGCGTTTGGATGGGGATTGCGGGGGTGGGGGCGGAATTCGCCAGACATGGAGGGTCGGCAGTACAGTCCTTGTGTCTGGCGCTTTTCGCTTCGACATTTCTCAGCAGATTTCAGTGCTCAGGGGCCACGAAGGGCAGTTGGAGGCGGAGGGTGGAGCGCAGAGAGCCTTTGGAAATTACTTTGCCTAAGCTTGTGTGGTTTCACACCGATGCGAAGATCATTTTGATTTTGGAAGAGAATGGAGCACCGAGATTTTGCAGTAACTTTCCCAAGGTCACCCAGTTAATAACATCCCGAAATCCATTTCAAGCCCTCTTGTACCAGAAACCATGATCTTAACCACCATGTTGTCATGATAATGGTTACATAGCACTTGCTGTTTGCCAAGCCTTGTGCTGAGTGGTTTACGTAAACGAATTCATTTAAGACCCACAATTACTCGAGAAGGTAGGTACCGTTGTTATCGCCATTTTGAGATGAGGCCACTGAAGCACAGAGGGATGCAAGTGACTTGTCTAAGACCACAGGAAGGAATGGCAATAGAGTTTGACTCTGGTGTCCACACATTGTACCTCTTTCCTAGGCTACCTCTGTGGCTGAATCACTGCTCCTCCCTTGGTTCTTTTCACTCCCACACCTACCCTTTCATTGCCTGTGTAATGACTTCTTCCTCATTTCCAGTCCCTGCATAAGAAACCTTAGGGCCATCTAAAACTGTCAGTCCTTCAGCTGATCACCAACCAGTGCCACCAAGAGCTTAATATTAGTTCGGCTCTGACTGCACGTCAGGCCCAGTATAAATGCTTCCATTCCTACCTACTACTTAAGTTCTGTTACTATCATTTCCCTCATTTTACTGATGAAAAGACCTAGCTACAAAGAAGCCTGTTGTTTGCCCAAGATTACATACACATTTAGCAAATGGCTTTCCTAAAACTGTAACCTCTAATACCAGAGTTCATGCTTAAACACTGCAGTTTAATTCTGCCCTATCTGTCATCTAAATTCTGTTAGTTCATGTCCCTAATATCCATTGTTTCATTCATTCATTTATTCATTCAGTAAGTATTTATTAGGCACTTGGCATGTGTATGCACAATTCTAGACACTAGGGAGGCAGCAGTGAACAAAATAGACAAACTCCCTGGGAAGATCTCATGTTTCTTACATTTTGATTGGGGGAAGGCAGACAAAAACAAACATGTTTAGGTGGTGTTAAGTGCTATGAGAAAAATACAAGAAGGTAAGAGATGGAGACATACTGTTTTATATTAGGATATGTAAGGAATACATGGTTGAAAAAGTGATATTTGAACAGGGATCTGAAGAAAAAGAGGGTGGGAGCTTCATGGATATTGGTGGGCAATCATTCCAGGTGGAGGAACAGCAGGTGCAAAGGCTCAGAAGGAAGCATGCCATGAATATTCTAGGAATGCCAAGGAGGCTGGCACAGTTGGAGTGGCGGGATTTGGTAGATGAACGTCTCTTCATCATTTTTAGTTCCTTCAACCATTGGCCAGACCCTTCTTGGCCAGCTTTTGGGGGCTTGTTCCTTTGTAATAGGCCTCTCTTTTGCCCATCTCTTCTCTATCCTGTCAGGTCTAACTTTGCTGGCTTCATGCTTCCCAAAGCCTTTCTGAATTTGAATGCCTGAGAATCAGCTGGGAGCTTATAAAACATTCAGTCCTAGGGTCCCACTCCAGAGAGTCTGGATGTGTGAACAGCACAGTGGAGTAGTCTTGGGTCTGGTCTGTCAATCACATTTCAAGGAACACAGGCTTAGACAATAAAGTCTATCACCCGAGCATAGCAAGTCCTCTAAAATCTGGTCACCATCTGTACCTAAGACCTCATTTTGAACCTGCCTTTTCTGCTCTACCCCAGGGATTCTCAAGCTTGGCTCTGTTGACATCTTGAGCATGCTAATTCTTTGTTGTGGGACTGTCCTGTGTATTATAGGATGTGTAGTAGCATCCCTGGCCTATACCCACTAGAGGCCCATAGCAACCTCTCCCAATTTGTGACCACCAAAAATGTCTCCACACATTGTCAGATATCCCCTCGTGGAGGTGGTGGGGTGGGTGGGTACAAAATTGTCTCTGATTGAGAAGCATTGCCTTACCCTGTCTGAACACATCAGGTAGGTACACCTTACTAACCTTTGCTCCTGCGGGTTCTTCTAACTTGAAATGACTGTTGCCTCTACTTCTGTTAGCTTCTGTCAGATGTTACTGTATCTTTTAAGACTCAGCTTAATGATAATAGTGATGGCTGATGTTTGTGTGGCACTGTGCAGTTTGCAGAGCATTTCTGATTCTGTTGTAATTGTTTTGTGTTTTCAGTCATTTATTGAATACCTCCTGTGTGCCAGGAATCCCCCTTGTCTGCACTAAACTCAGCCCATCACCACTAACCCTTGCAGTAACCATGGGCCCCAACGCTGCCTTGTTAGCCTTTCTGCTGACAAAACAACCACCTGACAGATTGGGACATTATCATCATTTCCCAGTTTTGTTTTGTTTTTTAAATGGGCACTATGACTCACATTAAATCTGAGGCTTTTTCTATTCCAAATGACTCTCAGCACTTCCAAGTATACTTGTGTGCAGTAGAGTCTTTATTAACTGGAACTCAAGCAACTGGCACTCTCAAGCCACTGGCATGTGTTTTGCCAGTTGCTGGAGATTTTGCCACTGGCTTGAGAGTGTCAGTTGCTTGAATTCCAGTTAACGGAGAATCTGCCTACCATATTTTACTGTGTATATAACAATACTTTTGTTTAAAATTGTTAGACCAAAAATTGGGGGTCATTTACACACAAGAGTAACTAGCTGATACTGATTTCTTAATGTTGGGATAGAAAAGTAGGGGTCATCTTATACATGGGGGCCTCTTATACACAGAAAATTATGGTACATTTATCCAACATCTACCAATTCCCGTGGGTGCCAGAGTCTACTGTATAAGGCCTTTATTTTTTATTAACATCCTACATGATTTTAATCGTACTCTTGAAAACAAAATGAGTATAAAAAGGGACTACAAATTCAGTAACTCTTATGTTTAAATTTGTTTTTCCTCTGTGTAGCATTCTTATATATTGGAAGAATAACATAAAGTATATTGAAGCCACATGTATATTTAGCCTACCAATAGTGCTTGCAGTACATATGAATTCATGCACTTTTGCCTTAACTCTGTGCCCATCCTTGAAATAGGGGGAAGGGACGAAAACAAAGAAAAACCTGTACCTCCTCCATCTTCCTGTATCTGTCGAACTTAATGATTCCTTCCTTGTGCATCCTTTATGGCCTTCTTGGATACTTGCTTATTTATGGATCTCTGCATGTCTTCTCTCACTGTCCATAAACTCTAATTTACTGTATCTTCCAAGCACTTAGCACAGTGCTTTGTACATCATAGGGTCTTGAAGACATTTGTGGTCAACTCTCTAAAACATCTATAGGCAAGACACACGTGTCTTCTCAAAACTTGGTCTTAGCCTATCCAGATTAAAAAATATTTTAGCTACTACATGTTACATGTCTTATTGAAACAGTACATTTTTGTTACTGCATACTACATAGCTTATGGAAATAGTTAATAATCTCCTGTAGTTACCTTTACCATCACTTTTTCTGTAAAGTTTCTTAGATATTTTAGAGAAAAACAAAATCATAAGGAAAAAAACAGATGCTCAGCTTTGGTACTGTAAGCCTAGTTGTATGGAGCATTGAGACAGGTGGGCGAGAGCAAGACTTATACATTGAAAGTGTATTTCCGTAACATGGTGGACAGTCCTCAGTGCTGATGGTGCCTTGCTTCATTTTCAGGTAGCATGGTGTAGGGGGCTGGAAATTAGGCTTTGACACATTGAGTCACGTGCATGAGCAGGCTGTGGGTGCAGTTCATTTTGAGCAAAGGTGCTGTGTGGCTCATTAGGAAAAGGAACCCAGAGGCTGAGCTGTGAGTACTGGCAGCAGGGACTGTGCTTGCTTGGGTAGGAGTGTGGCTGTGGCTACGAGTGTGGCTTGGTTTGATGCCCCAGGCATTGCTTTACTGAGGCAGATCTGGCCACTGCTTCAAAGAGCTAAAGGCCTCTTATATAGAAGAGACATCCATCTAGGGCAGAGGTCTAGGAAGAAACATTTCAGTTCAGTATGAGAAAGAACTTGCTAAAAGTCAGGCCCTCCTCCCTACCAGAGGGGCTTGGGTAAGGAATCCCGTTCACAGAAGCCCCTCCAAGGGAATTCCTAGACAAATCACGTAACTGCGCTGATCCTTTGCACTCAGGAGCCCTCCTGCCCAGAACACCCACCCTGCCCCATTCCTTAGGGGAGCTGGAAACCAGTGTTAACTAAGATTTATTGGATATTTATAATGTGATGCAATTATGCCCATTTTACTGATGAGAAAAGCACACACTCAGAGAGGTCAAGATATTCAAAGCTTAGAAGTGGCTGAGTTGTAATTCTAGCCGTATCTTGAGTTCCTGGACCCAAAACTTATGGAATATTGATGTAGCATTTTATCAGTTTTGTAATGTTTCCACTCATACACACTTAAGGGGGAGGCAGTGAACTCCTTGTTTGCAGAGGGGTCCACACACCCTTGTAGATTGGATAACAACTTGTTGGGGATGCTTTTGAGGAGCTTCAAATGTTAGCCAGTTGTTGCATGAAATGGTATTTTAAGATCTCCTCCAACTTTTTCATATCATCAGTCTTTTGTTCAAATTTGAAAGACACAGAGCATTCTTGCTTAATTATATTGATTAAAAATTATTTTATTTCAGTGAAGAAAATATTTGGAAGCTCTGTGAATACATCAAAAACCACAACCAGTATCCTTTAGAAGAGTGTTATGCTGTCTTCATATCTAATGAGAGGAAGATGGTAAGTTGGTGAGTGATTACAGAAGGAAGACAAATTTAGGATGACATTAGAAGCTAAATATAATGTGAGTTTAGTACTGTTTTAAAATGTGCTTTATAAAATACAGCAACATTGTAAAGTGTGGTTTTGAATGAGATTTTTTTCCCTTCCAGGGCATGATTGAGTTAGGGAGAGTTTAGTCATTTACATGTAGGTAAGGAAGTATGTGATGGTGTGTTTATACAGATTAGGTCCCTGTTTTTTAGGTATTAAGTTAGAGCTTTGTAAATTGCTTAGGTTGGAGACATATACTCTCAGTTTGAGGTCAAGATTTTTTTGTTTCTGGAGTTTAAACAGAACTATAGTAAGCATATGAAGTACTAAAAAAGTAAGCCCTTCATATTTTGTAAAGCACTCTTGTGTGCATCACCTCATTTGATCCTGATGGACACCTGGTGAAAGGTTCAGACAGCTGTCTCCATTTTAAACTCAGGGCAATCTCATAAATAATTAAGTGGGAAAGCAAGACTTGAACCTGCCAGCCCTTCTAATTCCTAGTTCAGGTCTCTTTCTGTACTCTCCAAAGAACATCATGTAATTAATTTTTACTCTTGTTGTTAAGGACACTTGGAAGGATTTCGATTTCTTCTTACCCATTTGTTCTTTCAATTTGTTGGTTGTTTAGCAGTATTTTTCATGTATGTATTGCTTTAAAGAATTTAGTAGTGGCTTAACTGAAGTCATGGCTTATGAAATTGAAATTTACTGTGTTTTGTAGATACCTATCTGGAAACAGCAGGCAAGACCTGGAGATGGACCTGTGATCTGGGTAAGATGGTCGATACAGAGAGCTTCTGATGCAAAGCCCTGTGATCCCTGAGCGGCCTTGGTAAAGCAAAAATGATAGGGCGGTAGAGAAAGGCAATGATAATTATTAATAAATTGACTTTTGAGAATAGATGTTATTTGGTCTAAGGGAGAAGCACTAACAGGAATGTTTTCTTTTTATTTTGAAATTATTATAGGGATAGTTTTAAATGGTCAAGGTGGCAGATAATATTTGTGATCACCCAAACTCTTACCCATTTAGCACTGGAAAGAACTTTAGCAGTATCTAGTCCCTCTGCACATTAGAATTATCTGGAGACTGCGTTAAAGTATAAGTTTTTGATTTAGTTGATCTAGACAAAGGTTCAGGAATTAGTGTTTTTAAAAAACTCCCTAGTGAACATGACCGGCTTTGGAAAAACTCAGATCTGTTCCAGCCCCTTTATTTTTCAGGTGAAGAAACAAGCCCAGAAGGGCAAAGTGAGTAGCTCAAGGTCATTGGGCAATCAGTGGTGGGACTGGGTCTCAGGCCTGGGTCTATGTGTTGCCTTCACCAGGTACTCCCGAAGAACAGAATTGTTTGTGCTGATGAACTGGAAGCTAAAGTAAAACTTCACTCATGATCATGTAACATTTAGTTTCTGATACTTACTTAAAATGTCATTTGACTTGGCTTCATTCATTTATTTAACATACATTTATTGAGTGCCTATTATGTCCCAGGTACAAAGTAGACTAAAATCCCTGGCTCATGCACATTCTGCTGCCTTTGCCAGCAGGTGATGTGCTGCTCTAATGTTGAAGCCCAAATCTAGCAGCACTGGGTTAGGAGCTGGGGCTCAGAGTCAGGCCGGCTGGGGTTAAGCCTCTGTCCTCCCTCTGGTGAGCTGCGGGAACTGGGTGTATTACTGTATTTCCCGTTTTCTTCAGGTGAGATCAGACGTGTTCAGGGTGGTTTGGCCGCAGACTCCCCTCTTTTCTCAGAGTCTTACTCTGGTCAGTGAGGCTGTGAGGCTTGAATGAGAGTGCACGTCAAGCATTATCCTGATAGCATAGCTGGTACCGATACTCGAGAGGCATCAGCTATTATCATTAGCAATACTGCATAACCCCTGTTGCAGACTGCCCGGAGTCATCCTCAGTGCTGAACCACTTAGCTGATTTTGAGTCATGGTCTTGCCTCCTGCCACAGGGAAAGGACTTGTGGTCATATCCCCCTTACACCACCTCTCCTGGCAGCTCCAGGTGGGGACTCCTATTGTAGGAAGTCTCCCCACACCCTCTGGCAAGTTGTCTTTGCCTCACTGCTGTCCTGTTATGGGAAATGGGTAGGCCTCTGTGAGTGGGAGACACCAGACCCCAAGGAGCAGATCACTTCTAGGTGGTGTCCCTTCCCCTGGTCCCACTGGGTCTTTCCTGGCATCAAGCACTGCAGCCAACTCAGAGGGGCTCCACATCTGTGCTCTGAAGGCGATTCCAGGTTCGTCATCCATCTGGTATGTAGGAATATGGATGTGAAATAACTACAGTTGTGGACAGCCATCATTTATGGTTGTATCTTTCTGGAAGCCTCTTGCCTTGAGGTTAGATTCAGTGATGGCAGCCCTTTTTCAGTCATACTCTCCTTTGCTGTTGAGCCCCCACCACCTCTGTTTCTTGGTTGCCTTTTAAAAACACATTTATAGTCTCATCAATTCTCCCAGTAACACTTTAAGGTAAGCGCTACAGTAATCTCCATTTTATAAAAGAGGAAGCAGGCTGGTAAGTGGAGGGGCTGAGGTTTGCACCAGGCCATCGGATTTCAGAATGCCCTCCCCTGCACACCCTCCTGCCTCCGGCGTTCTTTCACATCCTCACTCCTCCGAAACTGTTGATTTGTGTTTCCCACTCACTTCTCCGGGAAATCCTTGAGGTTAAGGACCCGTCTTTCTCATCTTTGTATCTATACTTCAATAGGACAGTTTCCCACAAATAGTAGGGAGTATATACTTAGAAAAAAATCTGTGATGTGAGTTAGAAAATGTCAGGAGAGAAACAGATTTTGCATAAGGTAGGGACTACTTCTGACAGGAGGTGAGAGGAGGTAAAAAAATGGATTCACACAAAGCTAGCCCTTGAGCCCCGGCTTGAGCGATGGCTGTGGGGAGACAGGTCGGGAAAGTTGCTGCAGATGGAGGGGAGTAATGTGAACGAGCCCAGGGGAAGGAGATTGTGCACTGTTGTGGGGGAGCCGCTTTTCTTCATACTTGGGAGGTTGGATGCATTAAGGGCGTACAGGGAATAAGCATCCATGTCTGATGCTATTTCTGCTTTAGTAAGATAGAATTGGAGCCAAAGGAAGCATTTTAGGCTCTGATGGTACAACATCTCTGGTCTCAATTAATTATCTTTCCCACCTCACCGAGTCAAATGAAAGAACGTTTGTGAAAGTGCTTCGTAAGTGCTGAAGTACTAGAAATGTAAGATGGTATTATGAATGTTGCACTGGTGGGACTGAACATTTTATCTCGCAGAGCTGTTCTCTGTGAGGGTGTTTTCTTCTGAGGAACTCAAAGTGCCAGACTGCCCTCATGTCCCTTGATAACTCCCTGACATCCCTTCCAGCAGTGCCAGGCGTCGGGGCGTGAGAGTGAGAATTCATACACATACTGTGACCAAGCTCTGCGGGAGAAGCTGTCTCGATCCTTCGCCTTTAATGGTTACAGATGAGGGCTTAGCTGATTTCAACACCAAACCAAACTAAACCCAAACCAACACTTTTCTTTCTTTTAACTGCAAATGTAGTATAAAATAAGAAATTAAAGTCATTCCTCCCCTTCTTCGGGCTAACCTCAAGCAGTCCTCTCTTTTTTTTCTCTTTCCATCACCATATATTTGACTCCCCCTCTGTCCTCTCCCACATGCTCCCCATTTACCCTCAGGTAACCACTAAGCTATTGACTGTCCATGAGTTTCTGCTTCTTTGTTGTCAAGCAGTCCTCTTTGTTAACACTTTGGAGAATATCCTTGCAGACTTTTCCTCTGTCATCATATGCATGCATATGTACTTCTGAATGTGCATGTATATCTTTATATACATACAGATTCTTAAAAGTAGTATATTATACATATTCTGCAGTTTGCTTCTTCCATCCAACTAGATAACAGCATTTCTCTGTTTTCCACATAAGTTTACCATATCTTTTTAACAGCTGGATATTATTCCACCTTGTGGCTACATTTTGGTTTATTAACCATTCCCATCTTGGTGGACTTCTGGTTGTATCTGAATTTCCACTACTATAAACAGTGCTGCAGAGGGGCACTTAGTGTGTATGAGAGCTGTTTGGAAACAATCCAGCCACAAATGCCTCTTTCTCTTATTACATGGCTGGATCCTTTCCGGGCAACCCTTGTTTACCTTTACATGTGTATGGCCATTTTTATGTGGGATGGATTCCCAGAGGTAAAATTGGGTGAAAAGGTATACATTTAATGTATATGAACATTTCCACTATTTATTTAACATTTGTCTGTCTGCAGGGTTTTGTGTGTGCTTTATTTTATTTTGCTGTTATAAGGAGGGCTGTATTAGTCTTGCATTTGTTTTTGATGATATATGAGTGTATGCATTGTGCACCATATAACCCTGAAGTTCACCCTCATAAAGTAACTTGGTTAACTTCAGAAGCTTTTACTTCTAGGATTACCATGTCGTCCTGCTTCACGTTTCCAGCGGAGGACAGAGCTTCATTTATGATCTTGACACTGTCTTGCCATTTCCCTGCGCTTTCGATGCTTATGTGGAAGATGCCTTTAAGTCTGACGAGGACATCCATCCACAGTTTAGAAGGTGGGAAGTTCCAGATCGATTTGCCTACTTTCTGAAATGAGACCTTGACCGTTAAATAGAGTTGTTGTGTTTGTTTTTGCATTTATTTTGTAAAGATCACTTGTCTTGGCATCACCATTGAGTTGATATTTGAGAATGACGTGCTACACAGAAGATTCAAAATGTTTTACTGTGGATTCGGATTCAAAATGTTTTAAAGTTTTAAAGTTGTCCCATCATATGAAATGGTTGGCAGTCTTTTAAGCATTTGTGCGATGAGATCTCAAACATTTTTGTAGTCGTTTCGGGGATTTCTCTCATACTCTTGTTTTAGGGGGTGGTGTGGGGTGTGGGAATGGGATGCCTTGTGATGCCAAAATGAGAGGGCTACCGTGGCGGCACCTGAAAATTATGCACTTCACACAATGGAGTAAACAGTGGCCACCAGATCTGTTTCTGTGCTCTCGTGGTTTTGGATTTCACCTGATCATTGCTCATGGCTTCGTTAATAGGCAGTAAAGCTGCGTATGTATTTGTGTGTTACTAATAGTGCAAAAAATGCCTGCAGTAGTTTTGTGCATGCCACAGAAAATGAATCTGTATACAAACTGAGTTAGAATTTCAACTGTGATACCTCCCTGAGGTAAATGAATGCTGGTTTCTGTGCAGGAAATTTAGAGTGATCCGCGCAGATTCATATTTGAAGAACTTTGCTTCTGATCGATCTCACATGAAGGATTCCAGTGGGAACTGGAGAGAGCCTCCTCCATCATACCCCTGCATTGAAACTGGAGGTGAGCCAAGAATGCTTCCTCAGAGGGGTTTCCGGGGCCCATGCAGATCAGCATTTTCCCTTAACCAAGGACAAAAATTGCATCAACCTTTGGGTAACACCCACCCTGAGTGGTAAGAAATGAGAGGGAGTTCTGTGTATTTATTAGACTCAGAAATTGAGGCACAGAGAGCAGGACTGGGAGGTGTAGGAACTCACAGGAGAGGAAGAGTATTAAGGGGCAGAACCATGACATTCACTGGAGTATTGGATGTATCTACTGCTGGGACACTGGACTTGAGGAGATCTGTGCGTGTGTATGTGTCATTTAACAGTTGGGCTAGGAACACCTTGCCATTGAAGGGTTTTGTGGCTTTGGTAAAAAAAGTCCCCACTGCACCCGTGTGATGTATTGGAATGTAGAATCTGCATTAGGAGGAGATGAGAGCTAGCAGGTTTTATTGCACCACTCATCTCATTTATGTGCTTTTAGGCATCAGTCCAATTAATAATTTCTTGGACTTGCATAGAGAAAGGGTTCTTCACCCTTGTTTGGCATTCACATGAGTTGCACTGTTATTTATGGTTGTAAGGAATTCACAACATTGCCGTTTTGTGGGGAGATCATCCATCCCGTCAGTGGATGATACTGTCTGTGTGAAAGTTCTCTGTAAGCCGTGCGACATGACAGAAAGCTGGGACAAAAGTATTCAGAGTTCAGCAAGGAAGAGTAAAAACATAAAAAGTCAAACAGAGTGGCATGTTTGAAGAGAGTGAAAAGAGGGTCCAAACTCTGATTTTTGAGGCTCACTGTGACAAGCTTTCATAACTTTTAAAATTTATATCGGAATCGCTGTTTGGTCCACCAGCCTGCATCCTGGGCTCAGCCTGTGAATTGGGACAGTTCCTAGGCGAAGAGAGAGGCTCATGGGTCTCCCTGTTCATCTCTCCCAGCCTGCTGCCCAGGGCGTGGCCGTAGGCAGTGTGCCTTGGCAGCTCCCCTCCCTCTTCGACGTGCACTCTAACACAGAGCCTGGTGCACAGCAGTTCAGCCAACATCACCCCATCTGCCCTCATCCGCTTTGAGTCATTCCTTTGGGTTTTGAGGATTACTACCCAGCAGGTGCTATTTTGTGCCAGGCTTCGTGCCAGCCCCCTTTCCTATTAGTTTAATTTTCACCCCAACTCACCAAGTCAAGCCTTATTTTCCACACTGGATAGATGCGCAAACTGAAGTGCAGGGAAGTAGTAAGCCCTGTGCCTAAGGTGTGTGGCTCTAGGAAGTGGCAGGGTCAGCATACTGTGCTGGAGTTTTTTTATGAGGAGGGGATGTCTTTTTCTTGTTGTTGTTACACATGTAATTAGTTCATCAGGGGCCTCCTGAACTTGAGATTGAAACTAAAAGGAATCTGCTCTGAAGTGTGGGATGAAACTGTTGATTTCTCATGTAGTAATTTAACCACCTCAAAATGTTCTCTCATGTGTTAAATTCATTAAGACCTGTATTTACCAAAGGAATGTGTCCAAAGTTAGGATAAGTGGGAATTACTTTTAGCTAATTAATAATGATTTATTTAAAAAAAGTTAAAAAGAGAACAAAATGGTTCAAGAAAACATCAAACTTTAAATTAATGCATGTTTTAGATATTTTAGTAGGAACTTAACTCAGTCCCCTGCATTCAGTTAGGGGTTGCCTCTTAGGACTTAAAACATAAAACATTTGATTTGTTATGATTAAGCCTATACATTTAATAATTTTGGTCGCCAATGGGCTTGTAGGACTACTATTTTTAATTTAGCACTTACTGTCTTCTTAAAGACAGTAAAACTCCTGGGGTTTTTGTTTTTTTTTTTCCCTGATAAGAAAGAAGCTGAGATTTACAGTCTCATAGCCTTGTTCTAAAGGCTCAGTTCCAGCACCAGCTACCAGTGACTCAGTTTTCAAGGACATTTCCCACATCTGGGCTGAATCACAGAGTGCAGCAGATTTGTCCACTTTTCTTGCTGAGCCCTTTGCTGCTGCCTCTTGTCCGCACATACCTCTCATTTCTGTGCACTCAGATATGTGATGGTAACACTGGCTAATTTGAGAGGACCAGTGCTACGTAAGTGAAAATGTTACAGTGCCTCATGGGGAGACTAGAGGCAAATGCTTATTTGTCACACATTGATCTCTGAACTGTTTTTTCATTTTCATTTTGTTTTTCTCTATTGGTCTTTGTAAGTAACCAGTGCCTTCAGGTAGTAACCATTTTTTAATTTAATTATATTTAAAAGTCCTAGAAAACACATGCTGTTGTATTTCAGAAGTTGAGGTTTCCATGAACAATCTGTTAAAAAATTTTAGCTGAATTACTTCCTGACTTAAATGGAGTCTGGTAGCCATCCCAGGTAAGCAAGAGCTTCCACCCCATCTCTCTCCTGTCTCTTTTATTTTGGGTTACTTGGTCATCCTGCATCCCAGCTCTTCGATTACCTCAACAGAACTTGTGGGTTTGCTGATTACCTTGCCTTTTTGTTGTTGTTGTAAGGGTGGTCTTTTTAAATACATAGATTCCTTGTCCAACTCTTTTTTTTTTTTTCCTTGTAATTTATTTGTTGAAGAAACTGAATCTGGGAGAAACTGAGTCTGGGAAAAACTCTGGATTTTGCTAATTGTATCTCTTTTTATATCCTCTAAATTTCCTGTAAATGGGCAGTTGAATCCAATAATTTGGCAGTTGGCTTATTCATGCAATTTTTTATTTAACTTTTTATTTTGAAATAACTTTGGACTTCTAGAGAATTTGCCAAAATAGGACAGTGTTCCTGTATACACTTAACTCAGATTCTGAATACCTGAGTGAACCATAGTATACTTTTTAAAATCAAGAAAATGACACAACTGATACAAAGGTATTGACCTAATACTATTAACTTACAGGCCTTATTTAAATTTTTGCAAGTTTTCCCATTATTTTTTTTTCTGACCCAGGGTATTACATTTAGTTGTCTTGTCTCTTCGATCTCCTTCAATCTATGACAATTTCTTTTTTTTCTTTTCTTTTAGAACTTTTACGTTTTTGAAGAGTACTGGTCAGTTATTTTGTAGTGTCCCTTAGTTTGGGTCTTTGTGATGTTTTGTTATGATTAGATCAAGGTTACATATATGCAACAAGAATATCACAGAAGTGGTGTAGAACCCTTACCCATTTGAAAACTTTTCTTTACTTTTGGTCTTCTGGGTTGTTTTGTTGCTGTTAAACCCAAATTGTACTTTCAATGGGCATTTCTTTCATGTGTTTCTTTTAGAGTCCAAAATGAACCTGAATGATTTTATCAGTATGGACCCTGAGGTAGGGTGGGGAGCTGTCTACTCGCTGTCTGAATTTGTACATCGGTTTGGCAGTCAGAACTGAACTTGACACATGGATGTAGAACCATGGAGAAGTTCTAGAACGTGAACAATGGGACAGTAAACATTATGGTACATTTGGCTTGGAATCGTGTTTTCCTCTTTTAATTCAATGCAGTTGAAACTTGAGTAAACAAAAAAAATAAATAAAAACTTTTTTTTTTTTATTATGTCAGGTTGAAACTTGATGTAGCGTACATTTGCTAAGATAGTCCTATGCCTCATTTGTTAAAATGTAGTGACTTAATGCCAGTAATTGCTTTGTTGTGATAGATGTGTGGACTTTGTTTTTGTTCTGGATGTTTATTTCTCTCCAGCTACACTGTAAGCTCCTAGAGGGCAGGGCAGGGGGCTCATGGCTCAGCGAATCATTAATACCCATAAAAGGTGCCCATAAGATGTTTGCCAGTGATTGTGTTGCTACCTGAAGAGGACTGATATTGTGAGCTGAATCAGCAATAAGTATTAGTCTTTTTGGACTATTATGTTGTTAAAAAAGATTGCAGCCCTCCCAGGCTTGAGTGTTATTTGGCCTATTTATATATGTTTTTTAAATAAAACAGATGTAAAATTAATTTTGTTTTATGAAAGATTTTGCATCACTGTTGATGACCTGAGAAACCCAAGCACATCTCAAATGTAGATGGGAACCATTGCTTTAAAATACATTTATCAGCCTTCCTTCCTGAACATGTTTTAAAATTTGGCTTTAATCATATAATTCCAAGTAAAAAATGTTTGGCATTAAACCAGCATATAGCATTAGCTCTCATTCGTGTCTTCATGATTCTACTGTAAATATGAGTAATTTCTTGTAGTAACAATGTCCATGCTTTTGATCTTAGATGAGTTTTCTGTTTATTAAGAAACTTTCATTTAATATAAATCTGCCTTGTACTGTGTAGGGACAATGGAAATCGTTTACTCAGGAATCAAGCCATCTGAGGAAATATCACATATCCATTTGGTTTAGCCAACCAGGAAGATTCTGGGAAAAAGTGAATGAACTTTTGGTAAGAGGAATACAAATATGATCTCATAAGTTATTTTATAATTTAGAGCTAAATATAGACCTCATACTTAGATTGAGTCTCAGATGGTGATTTAGAAAGTATGTGGCTATAATGAAGAAGATACATTTTGACAGGCTGTACCACAGAAGTACTTGGTCCTGAGTAAAACATTTCAGAGGGACTAAAGAATTGTATCCTGAGTTACAAATTGCATTTTTGGAGGTTTTGTTTTGGCTTAATTTATGAGCAGATTTCTAATCTGGTATTCAAAATTATATCTAGTGCAGACAGATCAGACTATGTGTTTGTTTACGTTTGAACTCCCCAGCCACCGTGCCTTGACATCAAAACCCCTCCTACTTCTAACCAGGACAGGGAGCAAGGTTTATTGTTTTAGGCCTGTTAAAATACCCAGTGGCCATAGTCTGGACTTGTTAGAACCAGTAGAGGACATCTGTTACTTTTCTACTTCATGCTCATAGGGGGAGTGCCCTTTGGGAAACCCTTCTGTCTTTGCACGTTTACCCAAAAGTAAAAGGCATTTAGCTTACGCTGGGCCAAGCTTGGACCCCATCCCTGGACAAGTCTAAGAATGACCTGTCCCAGTGTTCTCTGGATTTACTGTATTGAGTTTAGAGAGAGAAATCCTCTGTGCATCACGATTGCTAAGCGAGGAGACCAGGAGTTTGGGGCTGCTGAGGGCATCTGGCTGCTGCAGGAGAACGGCCTGATTGCAGAATGCAGGCCAGCAGAGCTGAAAACAGAGTGACAGCCCCAGGGGGGTTGCTGAGCACCCAGATCTGTTTCACGCCAGTCCCAACTTTGGAACTTTCCAGTCATGTAAACCAGTGGATCCTCTTTTTTTCTTCAGCTTGTATGAATTGAATCACTCTCATTTTTAACTGAAAGGTAAATTGCCTTACAAGATTTTTCTTTCAAATTGTTTATTTTAATAGGCTGAGAAACTGTTACTTTTGTCTTTCCATGCTTAATTTTTCTCTGAGATCAGATTTGTTTCTCTTTATACTCAACACGTGTGAGAGAACTGAATAAATACTGATAAATACTGTCTATTCAGAAAGAGGAACTTCTAAGAAAAGCAGGGGACTAAAATAAGAATTTGTAAGTTGACTATGGAAACAACAGATAAAATGTATCTGAGAATCTGACATACAGTGGAGCAGGGCAGCAAATACAGTAATGAGAAGTGGTTCCCAGGTCAGTCGGACTGACTGTTCCTGATCAAAGATGTTACCATGCCTTTTAAGAGACGTTATGTCTTTCACAAGAGCGGTCGATTAGCAGTGGAAGTAAAGACGAACTCTTGTGGTTTTTCTTGGTTTAATTCTTAATTATTTAAAAAGAAGATAGTACATGCATGTTGTACAAATTCTAAATATGTACATGTGAAAGGGTGTATGGTGAAAAGAAACCTTCCTCCACTCTTTCCTTCAGTTTTCTGACTTCCTCACCCAGAAACAACTTCTAATTTCAGTTTCCTTTATATCCTTCTAGCAGTTTTTTTTTTTAATGCCCATGTAAGCATATAGGTATTAGGGATTAAATTCTGGTGTTTTATTTATTTATTTATTTGTCCTCACAAAGGGTAACATTCTAAACATACTGTTCTGCATTTTACTTTTTAAAGCTAATATATTTGGATATTTTCTCATCAGTACATGTTGAACATCCTCATTGTTCTTAAATGCTACATGTATTCTGTGGTATGCAAGGTCCAAAATGTAATAGCCCTTTATAAGTCATTTTTAGTCCTTTGGTATGACAGAAAATGCATCAAGGGATATTTTTGTCCTTGTGCTGTTTTAACAATTACTCAGGTAAGTTTGAAAGTATAGGATGGTAGCTATCACACTGAATCCATTCTGCCATTTTTTTTTTTTTTCTGCAGAAGGGAATAGCAAATGTTTTCTATAAAGGGCTGAATGATAAATAATTTTAGGCTTTGCAGGCCATAAGGTCTATCATAACTGCTCAACTCTGTCTCTGTAGCAGGTAAAGTAGTCACAGACAGTGAATAGGTATGGCTGTGCTCCCAGTAAAACTTTGTTCACAAAACCAAGGGCCCAGAGATTTGACCTTTGGGCTGTAATTTGCTGTCCCTTGTTCTAGAATAAGATTTATACCTCGTCTGTGGCTGCTGTGCCTGGGACCACATTTCCCAATGTCCTTTGCAGCTAGGTGTGGCCATGTGGTAGGTTTTTCACCATTGGATTATGCGGGAAGAGATGTAGGCATGTATAGGACAGACTTGTGAAACATTGCCTGCCTTCTCCTTCATACCTTTCCCTGCTTTCCTGTTGGATGGGATGGTGATGACTAGAATGATCTCAGAAGCTATCATTGAAGATAGGAGAGTCACTACCAGCCTGGATTCCTGAATGACCCCTATGCACCAGGTTCCATGCCTGCCTGAAAAGTAAAGTGTGGAACTGTTCATTAAGAGATAGCATGTATTTTTTTAAGTCACAGACTTACTGGCAAGTCTTCATTCAGCAGTTTAGCCCTCCTCTGAACACTACAGTGCCCAGTCAAGCACTTATAGCAGGGTGTTTTGATTGGGTCAGAATTAAGACTTTGTGATATACCATGTAGAGTTAGATCCTCTGTGTGTTCAGGAGCCCTGCGGGGAAGAAGCCAAAGAACCTTGTCCTCATTTAGGGTTCAGACACATTGAGATCTGCCTGATGAACCATGGGTCCTCAAAGCAGTCTTTGCTAGATGAGAGAAAAGCAGGTTCCTGAGAGAAGAGGACACTTGCGTGAAGAAGACTTCTGGTTCTGTGATTCAGAGTGGACAGTGAGGCCTGGAGATTAGAGGGCTCACTGGTCATAGGTTCAGTATGAGGTGGGCCTCCTCATTGCTCCCCCTTCATGCAATGCACTTGACCTCATGCCCTCACCCTCTTGAAAGCCCTGTCATCTGGGAATGAAAGGAAGGAACTGTGTCACTAGGGGACCAGCATGGCTCTGTGGGAACCTTGGAAGTAGCTGGTCTTGGGCATTAGAAGGAGAACAGTGGAGATCAATGGTCCTGACAGAGGTTGAAGTTTTGGTGGTTGAGTCTTTGCTCAGAACAACGGAGTAGATACTTGATAAAGTCTGTAGGTTGTGGCCCTGATTCTCTGTGAATCCTCATTTCATGAGGACTTTGACATAGAAGATGACCTTGCATACATTCATAAACTAGTGGGGGCTTGAGTACATATGATAATTTGCAGAAATTCTCAATGGAGAATGCTTATTTAAAAACCTGGACTTAGTGTTGGTGAACGTATGCTTATATCATCAAGATGGGGGATTACTAAAAATAGGTTTGCCCTCAATGGTGTCTGGGAGCCTGGGACATACCAAGTATATAGTAGTCAGGGAAGAGGAAGCCTTTGTCATTTACCTTGAATAAATTTTGGGGAACACAGATAATATAGGGAGAAAGGTTTCATCCATCCCTCCCTACTCTATCTATCTACTCATCCATCCGTCCGTCCATCCGTGCGTCCATCAATCCCTCCATTCACCCATGCACTCACCCACCCATCCACCCTTCCATCCGTCTGTTGCATGCCTGCCATTTACAAAGTTAGGTTCTGATGAACAAGACAACTTTCCTAAAAGAGGATAGACGCAGAGTGCTCAGGTTCAAGGGACAGAGAGCAGCCACATCTCTGTGCATTCGCGAGTAAAGCCAAGGGCCAGCCAAGCACTGTCCCTGTCCTGGTGGCTCAGCAGTGAGGAAGTCAAAGCCCTTGCACTCACAGAGTTCATATTTTGGTGGAGAAGACAGAAAATGAGCATGCACTGTGTGCGGGAGGATGGTTGCTGTTTACCGAGTTGGGGAACCTTGTGGGTAATGCAATCTTGGAGAGGAAGATAGGAGTTTTATTCTGGACATGATAAATTTGAGAAGTCAGATGTCTTTAGTGGAGATATCAAATAGGAGTTGGGTAAAGGAAACCGGGATTCAGGAGAGGTTCCGGCTGGGCATATAGGAGTAAAACCACGAGGCATCAGTTAATAGAGGGTGTTTGCAGGCCCAGGACTCAGGTTACTGAGAGAATTGAGTGTGGGTGGAGACGTGGTCTGGGGACCCAGCCCTGGGAGCTTTTACGTTTAGAGGTCTGGAGGTGAGGAGACACCAGAGAGGGGAGGGCAAACTCAGGGAGGGATGAGGAGAAATGGAAGCCCAGAGGAGAAAGCATTTCCAGAGGGGGAGAGCGATCAGCAGGTCCATGGTGCTGCTCGGTTGAGAAAGCTGAGGGCTGAAGTGACCATTGGCTCTGGCAGTGTCCTCAGAGGTCTTCAGAACAATTTTAGGAGAGAGAGGGGAATGAAGGCCTACTTGCAATGGATTTGGGGGGTGGGGGCAGGAGATGGTGGTGTGGTAAAAGGGAGCAGCGAAATGGGGCCGTCCTGGGGGAGGACGTGGGTCCAGGGAGACTGTTATGTGTGACCCTCATCCGAAACTTCCTTCATGATGAACAAGTTAGCCGTTTCTACCCCTCCAGGAGTAGGGGGCCACTAATGACGTCAAAGACTTGTCCTCTAGGGCCACTCATTTCTCACACAGTGCAAACCCTGCTTAGTTCTTGCTCTGGGTGGGCATTCCCTCCGGCTAGAATCCATCCTTTGATTCATCAAAGTCCTTGAGCGTCCACATGGAGGAAAGACGGCAGGGTCACCTGCAGCGGTATTCCATCCAGGGAGTGAAGCCTTAGCTCCACTCCTCATAGACTCCCTGCTCCTTTTCTTGTCTCCTTCTCACCTTGCAGTGTTCTTTCCACAAAGCAGCCAGAGTGATCTTTTAAAAATGTAAATCAGTTCATCTCATGCCTCTGCTTTAAACCAGTAACAACAATGACAACCACTGTTCAATGGCTTCAACATGCACTGAAGACAAAACCCACTGTTCCTGCCCTGGCCCCCAACGGCCCTGTGTGGCCACCTCTGATGCCAGCTCCACCGTTTCCCATCCTGCCTCCCCCAGTAGGTCTGTTCGTGAGCAGAATCAGCTCACCCCTTCCTTAAAGGACCTCCCGTTCTGTTTATCCTGATTTGACCTTTCTTTTCCATATCTTATCTTTGCTGACATCTCCCTGACATTTGACTGCAAGTCATCTATCTAATCCTTCCCTGATTGGTTATTGAAAACTGATTACCCCAATCAACGTCACTACTTTTTTTTTCCTTCATAGCAATTATGACTAACTGAAATTATCTGGTGTATTTATATGTTTAAAAGCCTGTTTTCTGTCTCCCTTAACCCAACTGGGAGCTCTCTGCCTTATTCTCCACTCCCATGTCTGTGCCTACTACGGTGTCTGACACAGTGTTCGTGTTCAGCAAATATCCCTTGACTATTTAATGAAGCAACAACTCCTGTCAACAAAGGAGTCTGGAAGATACAGTCGCTCCTCCCCTGGGTCTCTGGATAATGCCGGAAAAATGCTGCTGAATCCTGCTCTTTGAATTCCTCCCTCTGACTGGATTCTGTTCCTTTTTTAGATGATATTGTCCTGTCCTTTTTCAAATAGATTTCTTTAGCAGTCTCTCAAGCCTCAACTCCAAGCCTTGTTCAGCTTTTGTCTTGGAAAGCACATACACATGACTTCTGCACACAGCAAAGAGTATCGTGAGTTGATTTAGTGAGTGTCACTCTCACATTCTCAGTGGGCACTTCACTCAGCCTTCTGTCGCAAAGGTATGTGGAAAGCACCTACTCCTGTGTCCGATTGTGACATTGGGGCTCAAGTCACATTTTCCCCCCATTTCCTCTAAGCTGACCACAGCTTAGCGCTGGAGAGTGAACTGTCTCTTTCTCCCTCGCAGTCCCAGGAGAATGTGGCTTTGGCCATGAGCTGCAGCAGGCATGTGATGGGGCCAGGCTTTTCATAACACCCATTCGTTATCAAGGGAGCAGTCATAGCCGAATTTCACTTATAGTCCGTAGGTAATCTCTCTTAAGGTTTCCATGGGGACCTCGAGTTTTAGAGCAATTTCTGGGAAGAACATTGGAAAGAAATTGAGAGGTAAAGTGTTACTATAGTCATACACTGTTCTAGCACACACCATTTCTAGAGCCGTGAGTGATGAATGAGTCACTCCCTCCTCAAGGAACGTAGTGTGCTGAGCTGCTTGTGACCTCCTTGGGGCCAGATGTCACTTAGTCCCTGCACTCAGAATACAGAAACCTTCAGGTTTGAGTTCTTAGTCCTCATTACAGATGTGCTTTCATTAGTCACTTGCTGTGTGACCTTGAGGAAGTCACTTAACCTCTCTGGGCCTTGGTTGCCTTAAGAAAATTATTTTGAAAGAGCTCAGATGAGACTGTGTGTGTGTGTGTGTGTGTGTGTGTGTGTGCGCGCGCGCGCGCGTGCGTGTGTGTATGAGAGTGAATGTTTCATACTCTGAACTGTAAAATGTTTTAAATAATAACACTTACTGTGTGCCTAACATACAATACAAGGGCTGTCTGGAAAAAATCTAGCCATAAATGACTATATTTTTCATATTGCATGGCTGGATACTTTCTGGACGGCCCTGGTATGCTTGATAGCCCTTCTAAGCCCTTTATATGTATTAACCCATTTAATCCTCAAAACAACCATATAAGGTAGACACTGTTATTATTCTCATACTATAGATAGGAAAACCAAGGCATGGTGAATTAAAGTAACTTACCCAAAATCATAGCTGGTAAGGCAAGATTTGAATTCAGGTAATTTCCACTCGAGGGCCAGCTGCCCTCATTCATTTTACAGTTCCCAGTCTCCCCACCCCTCACATTCCAGAATCAAATTCCGCTCACTGGAGAGATGTTTTCTGTTGTGGGGCAGAAGTGGGGCATCCAGCTTCTCCATGGCCTGGGCAAAGTGTCCCAAAGTAACCTCCCTTGTAGTTACTGCAAAGAACATTTATCATTGAATTTCAAACTTTGTGAGCTTAAGATTTATTGGACAGTTTGTTAAAAAAAAGAAAAGAAAAAGCAAATGCTCAGATCCATCCTAAGAGATGCCTATTCAGTAAGTACACCAGTCAGGCATTGGATGCAGATGATAACAGAAGTCCCTCTTGCTACATGAAGCTGAAAGAGATTTTGTTCAAGGTCACAGAAGGGAAGCACACATTTGGAGAGGGGGTCATTAGGCATAGCAGCCAGAGATGCCTCACTTCTATTCCTAGGTGCCCAAACCCATGAATTCTGGCAGCACCATCACTGGCTCAGACCATATATTGCATCCTAAAGGACAGAACCCCAGTGTCACTAGGTGGTGTCTCCAAGTGGGTCCCGTGCCTCAGGCTCCAAGGGACCATTCTACCATCCAGAAGATCAGCTTCTTGTGGGTTATGGGAACATGGTAAGAGCGGAAAATCCCGGGGGCACCAGCACGTGGACTCACTTCTTTTTCTGTAAATGGATTCATGATCAGAAGCAATGTGGACTTTGGGTTAAGTTACTTTAACTCACTGTATTTAGTTACACAAGTTTCCAATGCCAAATCCCAGAGGCTATGACGTTCCATTTCAAGGTTTCCTATAATCCAACAGTGGTTATATTTCCGGATAAACACTTCAGTTAATAATCATCCTGCTTGTTCCTGTGAACTTATACATATATGGCCAGGATTTTTGTTTCAAAACTTGGAACCTCAGATGCACATCTCAAGTATCTAAGGCATTAGGCATTTTAAAGTAAACGACATCACTGAAAAGTATTGCAGAACTTGATTCAATAATTACCTCATTACAGGAAATAATTATTTTGGTCAGTTCCAAGCTGTATCACTCCTTACAAATATTATACCATAATAAAAGTATATATTTGCGTTCTTCACCAAGTACTGATGGTGAAGCCAAGATTTGTCTTACATGATTACCTCAGGGTTAAAAAAAAAAGATAGTGCTTATTTTTTTAAACGTTATTTTAAAGAGATTCTCTTTGCTTTCCTGTCCTCTTAGCTCTGTCAATTAAATGACTCTGCCTATCGAACTTTTAGGTTTCTTGGCAACTATAAAAATGAACAAATCAATTTGGTTCAGTCTCTCTGGAGGGCAATTCCAGTATTTATCTATAAAAATGACCTATGAACATACCCTTTGAATTAGTAATGCCCCATCTAGGAATTTATCTTACAGATACAGGTAAGATGATGGTCAGACAGGGTTAGTTAGCTCTGGGGAAAACCACAAAAGATTAGAAACTACCTAGGTAGGGGCTCACACACTGAGGACTGATGAAATGAGTTGTGATACAACTGGAGAAGAAAATAGCAAGAAGCTGTGAAAATAAATGAGGAAAGTTATACTTCTGGAGTGGAATGGTGTTTTTATTCTTTTATACTTAAGCTTATGGTATATTCTTTTGCACGTATTACATCAGTAAAATTAAGTTGAAAAAGCAAGTGAAAAGGGTATACCAAAAGAGAAACTATATGTGTGTGTGTGTGTGTGTGTGTGTGTGTGTATTTGCTTGTGTTTGCAGAGAGTATATAAAAGAATATTCAGTATCCCAAGGAAACTGGTAAGATTGGCTGGACAGGAGAACTGGGTGGCAGGGGTCAGAGGTGGAGAATGTCATTGTATATGCTTTGTGTTTTTAAGATTTATGAGTGGATACAATTATTAAAAAGATTTAAAATTTTAAAAAATTAATAAATACACTTTCACATATTTACCCACACAACTTTTTTTTTTTTCTTTTTTAAAAATGAACACAGCTTTTAACAGGTACAACTTATAGTGGCTCTGTGTAGTTAAGGTTGCGTTGACTAACAGCTGGACAAGCCAAGAACTTGAAGGTCACGTTCACGTGACGAGAGACTGAGGAATGAGGAAAAATGTCCCAAGTTGTTTTTCTATTACATTGCTTTTAGCCTTTTGTTCAACAGTTCCAACCTTTGATTTGGCTGCTGTGAGTAAAGGTGAGACCTTTCAACAGTGAGGAGCTGTGTGTGTTGGTAAGGGGTCTTTTTCTGTGACATATATGGCCTAGAGCTGCACTTTGGGTACACAAAGGCTCGGGAAGCCCATGAGCTCATGCAGAGAGAAAATCTCCTTAGTAGATAGCTCTCGATTTCTTTTAAGAATCTGAAAATAACACCTTCTGGGAACCCATAATAATAGTTAGCATTTAGTGGACACTCATTTTGTATCAGGCACAGCTCAAAGCTACTTGTGTATAAAATTACGAATCCTCACAACAACCCTATGAAGCAGGGATTATTTTTATCCCTGTTTTTCAAATGAAGCAGGCATGGGTAATCTGCCCAAAGGAGCACAGTTAATACATAGACACACAGGATTAGAACCTGGGTCTGACTCCAGGATTACTACCTCATAAAATGAAGACCCAGACACGCTGGAATAAGTCCAAGAGCAAAATCACTGTGTCGCTTCTCATGCTAGTCTCAGGATTGAGGAACAGGGTGGAATATAAAAGAACCTAGGGAGGTAATGGGGTGGCCTGTCTTTGGTATGGGGGTGCCTTTACTCCTAGAGAGCCTCGAACCCCCGCGGTGATTTAGGGGCTTAATCTCGTAGGAAAAAAGGGGCTATGGTGGCAGGCTCTTAAGCAGGGGAGGGAGGTGGGAAAATAGCATTTTTACAGAGTGTCTTTTAACTGGGGTTGGCAGGTTGGGGTTGGCAGAGGGGAGAGGAGAGGGACCAGAGGGAAGATGCTTCCACATTGCAAACAGATGGCTGTCGGGACTGGGGAGGCCGCCATGGAAATGGTAGGAAGGATGGATCTGGCAGATTTTGTTTGGAGGATTTGTTAGGGTTCATAGGAGTTGAAGGTTAAAAGGGAAGCAAGAATACAATAACGTGCTTACGTGCGCTGTGATCCAGGGGTGGGTTAACATGGTGCTTCATCCTGCTGTTACATTCAGGCGCATTTAATGCTCTGCCAGCTACTCTGCTCAGGGCTTGCATTGTCTCATCTGTCTGCCAAAATAGTTCTTCCAGAAGGTATAACAGATGTTGTTAATCCGCCCCCTCCTCTCCCACCACAGTACCCCAGTCCCTGTTGCAAGGTCTGCTTTGGGCTTCTTTTTTTGTTTTTTTTGTTTGTTTGTTTGTTTGTTTGTTTGTTTTTTTCTTTTTGGTATGTTGGTAGTTCCCTGACTGGAAATCGAACCCAGGCAACAGCGCTGACAATACCAGCGCCAAAGCCTTAAGCCACTACACCATCAGGGAACTCCCTTCTTTGGGCTTCTTTACATGGGGCATGACAGTGACTTGCCTTGAAGGAGACTGTGATTAGAGTGTCAAAAGCAGAAGACCCAGATGAGGCACAATGGTGAGTAGAGAAATTAGTGGAGAATTCAAAAATTCCATTTTATTTTAGAAATCACTCATGAGGAAAGATAAATCTTAAAACATGCCACACTTTGATGGCCGCCTTTAAAATTCTTGGGTCTTGCATTCCCACTGTACAGGGTTTTGAAAACACATCTTGATGACAGCATTCTGCTCTCTTGGTACACAAGGGGGAGCATTTAGCACAGGAATGGGAATAAGATCACTGCAGGGAAGGCATACGCTTGCTTTTTGCAGGGAAGAGCTTCGCGCGCGTGCGCGCGCTCGCTCGCTCTCTCTCTCTCTCTCTCTCTCCCTCTCCCTCTCTCCCCCTCTTGCTTATGATTATTTGCTGAGCCATTTGAAATCATGAGACTTCACCTATACATACTTCAGCAGGATTTCTTAAGAACAAAGGCATTTTTCTGCCTAATCACAATATCATTATCAAGTCCAAGAAATTTAACATTGATGCGGCAATATTATCTAATAACATAGTTGATCTTCACATCTCTGCAAATATCCCTAAGATGTCCTTTATTGCTTTATATTTCAATCCTGAATCAATTTTGTGTTCTCTCTTTTTTTTATATTGCTTTATACATTTATTAGGAATATTAATATAACAAAGAAAGGACAAGCTCACAGACAATACAGTTTCACAAGATGCAGGTAAAAGTGAATAAGGATCAACAGCATCCTTAGGTCCTGGTGGACGCATTCCTGGGTGGGTGAACCTCTAATTCCTGGGCGGGTGAACCTCTCATTCCTGGGCGGGTGAACCTCTAATTCCTGATGGGGGGGGTCTCCTTTCTGGAGAGGGCGTGGCTATTGGTGGCCCTCAAGCAGGGGGGAGCCCAATTGGTGGGCTCATGGGTGGTCTCATGCCAGGTGGGGGAGCCATCATGCCTGAAGGGGCAGCTGCTTGGCTCCACATTGGACTCGCAGTGGCAGGTCCAACTCAAATTTGTGTTAGATCATGGTCATTTTTCTGGAATATTTTGCTGCAACATGTTCATAATTTTCACAGGCTGTTTAATGTTGCATGAAGCTTATTTCCCATTATTTATTAATAAGTTTTCTCTTTGGTTGTTCCTATTATAAATATAATGTGGTGCTCAGTGGGACTTTTTCCCCTCAATTTTGACTGAGGAACCAATTCCACAGATAACAGATTCCAAAGTGAGAGTGAGATTGACCATCATAGATAGACTTCACCAAGTGACAGTGGGTCAGTTTCCCCGGAAAAGACTCTGTGATGGAGATTTGTGTACAATAGGTTTATTGGGGAGCATCTGAAGATCAACACCTGTGGTGGGGATAAGGGAAGTGGGACTGGGCAGTTGGAGCAGTTGAACTTCAATGCAGTCACCACAAAGGCCTCTGCTGGTCCTCTGCTAGGTCTGGAGCTGAGGTGTTCTTGCAGGTTGTCCCTTATTGAGGCAAGAGGGCTGGGTCTTTTATCTCTGTATGGACCAGTCATGGATGCAGATTGCCCAGGAGAAGGGATGTAACCGGTGGGTGAGGTAGGTCTCTTCAGCTGCCTTAGAGCAATTTTCAGAGAGACTCAAAGGGAATGAGGGCCTCAGTCCTGAGGGGAGATCTGGGAGGACACCACAGCATCTACTATACCTAGGGATTCTCATGAACCTGTGGTTGAAGTCTTGGACCCTTGCAGCAAGTCTGAGTACACAAATGGGGAGGAGGGTGTAGAGATGCCCCTGGAGAGAGCGTTGCATGTTGGGACTCCTCCCACACTCTGCAGGGGTAAGGCTGGGGTGCCACCTCCTCTGAAAGTGTATGATGGGGGCTTCGTTTCTATAGTTGGTGGCAAACAGAACTGGCTGGTGTGGTTGTGACAGCAGGACACAGAAACCCTTGCAGGGTTTGTTAGGAGAAATGATGAGAATGTGGGGCCCCTGGGAAAGAGAGAACTGGGTTAGAGCCATTTAAAAAAAATCTTTAAAAAAATTATTTAAGACTCACAAGAAGTTGCAAAAATAAAACAGTTCCCAAGTGCCCTTCATCCAGCTTTCCCCAATAACATCTTTAAACCATAGAACATTTCCAAATCTAGCATATTGACATTGACATTGGCCAATACTATGAACTACAGACTTTACTTGCTTTTCATGTATTTTTACATGCACTTGTGTGCCACTATGAAATTTTAGCACATAAAATAGATTTGTGGATTTGCGTAATCACCACTGCAGTCAGGGTACATAACTGCTCCCTTACTACAAAGAACCTGTCTCCTACTACAGCTTCGCAGACCCTCCAGCTAGCCCCAGCCCCTGGCAACCACGGATCTGTCCTCCATCACTGTAATTTTACCATTCCAGGAGCATTCTATAATGGAATTAGGCAGTAGTAACCTTTTGAGATTGGCTCTTTTCACTCAACCTAACATCCTTGAATTCCATCCCTGTGGTTGTGTGTCAGTCGTATGCTCTTTTTTGTATCTTAGTGGCATTCAGTCATATACCCATGCATAGTTTGTTTGTCTCTTCCCAGCAGGAGTCATTTAAGTCTGGCCCAAGAGGACCCTCTGGGAGGGTGAGAGAAACTCAATGAAGTCTGAATTGAGAAAGCTGCCAGGGAACCAGGGGCAGACTGGAGAGTGGCAGCTGAGATGAAACACTTCACTCTTGTCCCGAGAATTAAAACTGGAGAAGTCCCTAGAGATGGGGTATCTCCAAAGATTCCATGAAAAGTGTCACAAATGCCGAGAGGCATTTTTATGGATTGGCAAAGCAGTGAGCACAAAGCCAGCTTTCAACAGCAGCAGTCACAGGCCAATTACAGAATTTCCAGACAGAACCCATTACGTATTCGCCTTCTGTCCTTTCTGACACAGAATCCAAAACATCAGCTAGTGAGTGGGGTGGGGGGGGTTGGGGGGTGGGGGATGTGAAGTAGCGGAAGAGCGAGGAAATTGACTGCATGTAAGTCCTCTTTCTAACTCCCCCCACCAAGTGCTGGCTGTAGCTGAGAAGGGGCAGAAATCTTTGGAATGCAAATCAAATTGTGAATTAATTTAATGAACTAATACAGTGAATTACTCTATCAAGACCATGCTTGTGACTTGATGTGACCATCAGACTGTCATGATCTAAAAGTGACTCAAGGAAGCAGGGTCATGCAATAGTTGTCATCTAGAGTCAAGCACAAACTACTTTCTTGGTCCTACTGCCTCTCCCCTCCCCCCCCCCCCCCCCCCCCCCCCCGCCCACCACAATGGACAGGTTTTAAAAGGATGGTGGGAAGAGAACAGTAAAATGTGTTTTGATTGTGTCCATGCAGCAGTTACAGAAATAAAATCTTTTCTTTCATAATATAATATCCTTAGAGTGAATGCCTGGGAATGGAGTTAATAGGTCAAAGCGCATGGATATTTTTATGGTTCTCAAAGCATACTGCCAAATCGCCCTTCTAAGGGTTTGTACCAATTTACATTCCCACCAGATACTGTATGAAAGTTTTATCACATATTTAATGGTATAGGATAATACCATCAGATTGTTAATGCAATGGGGTTTAAATGCTATTTGAGGTTTGAAATAGTTTTTGAAGTGCTTTTATCATAGGACAATTTCTGCTTTCCGTGTTTTAGCAAGCTCTTTAAACTTGGCATTAATATCTTGAGTATAGAATATTGCTAAGAGTCTGATTTTATAAATTAATTACTGGCTGTTCATATCCAGCTTCCAGAGGTCTTCCTGGAGCACTTAGAAGATCAAATCCTGTAGGATTTGTGGCCAAGAAAGAAAGGGAGAGGTAACAGCCAGAGGATCAGTGAATACTAGAGACAGGTTCAAGGGCTACGAGTGAAATGTAAACCAATGAAACAAGGAACCAGGGGCAAGGAAATGGCCTTGAGGTTGGGAAAGGAGGTGGGAGAGGGCCTTAGGAGGCAAAGAGTCTGGCTTCAAACAAAGGATACCCCGCTCCCAACAAATATCAATGAATTCAAAAGGTGTTTATTTATTTATTGTAAAAAACAAAATGTACCATTTTAACCATTTTTGAGTGTGCAGTTCAGCAGTGCTAAGTATTTCCGTTGTTGTGAAACAGATCCCCAGAGCCTTTCACCTTGCAGAATGGAAACTCCTTACACTTGGGAGAACAACACCCCATTTCCCCTTCTTCAGCCATCATTTGACCTATCGTTTCTGTGAGTTCGAGTCCTTTAGATATCTCAGGTAAGTGCAATATTTGTCTTTTTGTGACTGGCTTATTTCACTCAGCGTAATGTTCTCGAGGTTCGTCTATATTGTGTGGCACTTGACAGGAGTTCCTTCCTTTTAAGGCTGAATAATATTCCATCGTAGGTATAGATCACATTTTGTTTATCTGTTAATCTGCTCGTGGACATTTGGGTTGCTTCCACCTCTTGGCTATTGTGAGTATTGCTGCACCAACATATTGGGTGCGCAAATACCACTTTGAGGCCCTGATTTCAGGTCTTTGGTATATGTATCCAGAAGTAGGATGGCTGGATCACATGGTAGTTTTATTTTTAACTTTTTGAGGAAACTCCATATTGTTTTTCTTAGTGATTGCAGCGTTTTACAATCCCACCAACAATGCACAAGGGTTCACATTTCCACATATCCTTACCAAATGTTATTTCCGCCCCCTTTTTCCATATTAGCCATCCTAACAAGTATGAAGTGATATCTCATTTGACTTGCATCTCTCTCATGATTAATGATGAACATCTTTTCATATGCTTGTTGGCCATTTGTATCTCATCTTTGAAGAGATGTCTTTGTAGCTTCTTTGCTCATTTTAAACAGGTTATTTCATTTTTTGTTGTTGAGTTGTAGGAGTTCTTTATATTTCTGGACATGAACTCCTTATCAGATATATTATTTGCAAATATTTTCTCCTATTCTGCAGGTTGCCCTTTCTCTCTTGATTGTGTCTTTTGATGCACAAAATTTTGAAGTTTGATGTAATCAAACTTTGTCTATTTCTTATTTTATTGCCTAGGCTTTTAGTGTCATCTCTAAGAAATCATTGCCAGGTCCAACAACATAAAGCTTTTCCACTGTGTTTTCTTCTAGGAGTTTTATAGTTTTCAGTCTTTAATTCATTTTGAGTTAATTTTTGTATATGGTATAAGATAACTTCATTCTTTTGTCTATGGATACCTAGTTTTCCCAGTGCCACTTGTTGAAGAGACTACTCTTTCCCTATTGAATGGTATTGGCAAGCTTGTCAAATATCATCAAATGTGATTATTGTTTTTTATTGATAAATAATAACAAGGTCAAAGAATTCTTTTGTAAGGTAGATTTGGGGGCCTATTGTGACCTTTTGAATGAGGTGGAGAGGTCAAAATAAAAGCATGAAAATGATTTTTTGTGTGTGTTTTGTTTTTGCTTTTTTTTTTTTTTTTTTGCAGAGGGTATTTCCCTGCCTGGGAATTGAACCCAGGCCATGGCATTGAGAGAGCTGAAGCCTAGCCACTACACCACCAGGGAAACCCCACTAAAAGCACAAAAATGTAAATAAAACTTTGAGACTATTGGATGGGGACCTAGTAACACTTTTTTAATGTCAAGGGAGAATCAGTTGATTGACAAACTAATTCACCAAGGGAGTGATTACTGAGTGCCTATGACATAGGCATTAACCAGGCCAAGAGAATAGAGATGTGACTGAGAGACAAGTCCCTGACATCTGTGTTTCTGTGTAGAACCTCACTTTCTGTTAGCATTCATCAACAAAAATGTGTGTGCCAGCCCTCCTTCTGCTAGGAGTTTGGAGAGGCATATAGGGACTGTTAGTCGCTGTCCTTGCCCCCAAGGGCCCACGTAAGCTTACTCTTGTCATGACCCCCAGATCCCCCTGTGTTCATGGCCCGGAGAATGAAAGGGACGAGGCCTTAAAGGCTGAGGGTTTTGTCCAGATCTCTGAAGGAGCCAGTTGTTCCATTTGCTGCTGAGCTCTGTGGAGTTGTTTCTCAGTGTCCCCCAGACACATCCCACTAAAGTTTCTGTCGTTTCAGTAACATAAGTGCTCCATTCAAGAAAGAGAAAAAAATCAGGTAAAAGAGATACTGCTTTTGCAAGTCGCAGACTAACAGAGACATTCAATAGCACCCTTATTTGGGCTGAACAATGGCAATTGTGTATGAGTTACGGTAATGCTTTGTTTTGCAGTTATTTGGCTGGGTGTTTTCTTTCTTTTTAATTGAGTAGGTATGAGTGTGAATTGGAGTCTATTTTGCATTGACTGTTCCCTCAACACAATCGCTTTTAGCTCTGTATGATGTAGGGTTTTCAATAACATTAAGAGGTGTATCAAGTTTATATGAGAAACCCAGGCATAATCATTGTAAATAAATTATTTATGGTTAAGTTAACTGTCCCTTAACCCATAGTGTAGGTCCAATCTTTTTTTTTCAGTAAACTTTTTACATTGGAATATTTTGGATTTACAGAAAAGTTGCAGGGTTCCCACATGTCCCTCACCAAGTTTCGTTTTTCCCTCATATTAACATATTATCACAGTACTTTTGTCAAAACTAAGAAAACAACATTGATATATTACTATTGGCTACAGACTTGGTTTGGAGTTCACCAGTTTTTTCACTAATGTCCTTTTTTCTATTCCACAATTCAGTTTAGAGTACCACATTGCATTTTAGTTGTCCTGTTTCTTTAGTGTCTTCTGGTCTATGACAGTTTCTCAGCCTTTCTTTGTTTTCCATGACTTTGACATCTCATTCACATTACTTCACTTTATGACGTCAGGTCATGAAGGTTAAAGGAAAGAACAAGTACAGGCTCAACTATAGCTCCTGGTCCATTATGGGTGGTCAGGAAGTGAAAGTTTAAAAACAACAATCACATTATTATTATTAATGTTAATCTTATTAGTATCATTGGTATGCACAGGCAACAAGTTATTATACAAATACTTGGCTTTGAACATAATTGTTCCATTTTAAAAGCTTTAAAAATTTTTGAAATAATTTTGGGCTTGAAAACATTACAAAAATACCACCTTCCCCTAATGTTACATACTATGTAGAGTTAATTAGGGAAAATTAACATTGATAAAATACTAAGAAAACTACAGATCTTACTTAAATTTGCTAGTTTTTGCATTAATGATCTTCTTCTGATCCAGAATCCAATTATGGATTCCAGATTAAATTTAGTTATGAGGAAGAGATTAAACTAGTCTTCTCTTAGTTTTTCCTTGTCTTTATGATCTCTACAATTTTGAAGATAAATTGTCAGTTGCCTTATGGAAAGTCCTGTAATTTGGATTTGTCTGTGTCTTTTCTGATTAAGTTGAGGTACTGCAGTTTTGGCACAAATACCTCAGAAGGAGTGTTAATGTTCTTCTCCATGCACCATATCAGCAGGAAATTCGATATATTTTATTACCCTCTTGGTTAAAGTCGTGCCCACCAGTTTTTCCCACTGTACATTATTCTTTTTGTAGCTAATATCTTTGGGAGAGATTTTGAAAGACTATGAAAATATCCTGTTTCTTGCACTTTTCTCCTGCTAGTTTTAGCATCTATGGATGATTCTTGCCTGCAACATTTATCACTGGGATGTTTGATTATTGATGGTTTTCTATTTCCTTTATGCCTTCTCTATTTATTGGAATTCCTCTGTAAGGAAGAGCTGTTCCTCTTTATTTATTTATATTAGAATGGGCTTATGCATATTTATTTTACTATGGGTTATGATCTAATACTACCATGATTTATTTTGCTGCCCAAATTATTCCAGTTTTGGCCACTTAGGAGCTTAATCAGGTAGGCTCCTATATCCTTTCAATATGTTCCATCATTTTTCAGTTTGGTTTTTTTTTTTGGTACTTTCTTTTTGTTCTAGGTTTATCTTGTGTTTTCCTTGCTCTGACCTTGGAATCAACCTTTTCTCCAGGAATCACTAGTTTCTTTTATGGTGAATGGATTTAGAATTCAAGATCTTGGTGGTGGGTGTGCTCATTGCTTCTGGGGCATCTTTGCTCCTAGGTCCTCTCAGTGGACAAGAAATATTTGTATGTATACAAACATACACACATGTCTACATTCATTTCAATATGTATTAGTATAAATGTTAAAAGCCATGATGAATATGTTCATTCTAAGGTAAGTGTATGAGCGTCTCTAAGACAGGCTTCTATTTATTTCCCAATAATAAAGAGAACAGATCCATTGCAGAGTCAATAGTACTTGTTTACTTTCAATTTTATGTTATGATTCAGATAGCTGATGTGGTCAGAGAAGACACCTACCCCCCTATAATTCTTCAACCAGAGATAAAAATCATAGAGGTATCCAGTTCACATTTCCTAGGCTGGTATTCCATAGCATACTGTTCTGGGAGGTGTTAATGGACTTATCTATCATGTTGAAAGAGCTCTGTGGTCTGATAAGTTTGGAAAATTTGGCATGGTGGATCACCATACTGTGTAACACCGCCCATGGGTCATTTAAGGAGGTTTTCAAAACGTGTCTTCCAGAACAAAAAAATTGTTCAAAACAAAACTTTTTTCAGATGTTATGGAAACGTAAGATGTAAGAAGAAAACATAAACATGTCAAATTTTTATGTATTTTCTGTCGCACAAGTTTATTTGGGGCTAAAGGCACAATAACCTGAATATTTTAAAACATGACCACATTCCTTGTTAAGAGAAGCTGCCAGAAGCTATGTCTTTAAGTGGCTTTTAAAACTTTAAATTGCAAGGAAATTGCATTAGCTTTATCAAGGGGGAAAAATATTCTTTAGAAAAAAGGTGTTCTCTATTCCTGCCATTGAAATATAGCTTCACATAATTTATGGAAAAGCTAACAACAAAGAAAAAAAAATCTCTTTTCAAAGTAGTCATTTTGTGGATGAAGGTAGAAACCTACAATCTTTCCTCCACCACAGCATTTCATATTTAAACCTTCTATTTTTAACCTGATGGTGGGATTCATGGCTAATGCTTATGAGATCTGTGTCTAGACAGTTGAGAAAAACAGGAAATGAGTTACATTGTCGTAGCCTAAGAGAATTTAACCTTTTGTCTTCTAGCTCCAAGTTCTGTTTGTTTTTAAGAAAACATTCCTTCTCTCCTGAGAATTTCAGGGCATGTAAGGAACTATAATAATCCAGGCCCTCTTCAGGGAGCCGAGGTGGCTATTTTGGTGGAAAAGGAAATGAGAACATGGGTGTACTGTGCTTGGACTATGAAATGGATGGAGCCATTTGGAGGAACATGGCTTCTCCCAAATTCTTAGTATGTGCTCACAGCTGTCTCCAAATGTGCACTCCTAAAGGACAGGAACTCAGTCCAGAGAACTCATTCTCCTCCTGTGCTTGATGCGTAGTTGATGCTGCGGGACATAAAATGTCCCCAAGGAGCAAGTTCAGAAGCAGCTGCTGGTGTTTATGGAGTGCTCCCTACAAGTTATGTGCCGGGCATGTCACATACGAGGGCTGTCCAGAAAGTATCCAGCCCTGTAACCGTTCTCATTATGTTGACAATGGCTGGATATTTTTCCACAAAGTCTTCATGTATTATCTCATTTAGTCCTCTCAACAACCCAAAGATGTGGTTGCTGTTACCACCCACCTTTTACCCATGAAAAAATAGAACAGAGAAGTTAAGGAACTTGGAAAGAGTAGCAGAACTGGCATTTGAACACAAACTAATGTAATTCTGGAACTCACGTTCTTAGTAGAAATGGTCTATCATTGTAGGGCTGTTGTGAAGATTAAATGAGACGATGTATATAACAAACTTAATCACAATTTCTTCCCCATAATAAGCATCACAGTTAATTCCTGCTATTACTTACACGCGTAAGTAAAATAATGCTGTTCTTCAGGATTAAGTAGACAATACTACTCATCCCCCTGTTGTGAGACACACAGTACTGAGTGCTCCTAAGTAGCTATTGAATTAAAACAAATAGTGGTGGTGAGTAGTTGTACGCAATGCAGTTATTACATGTGGCATTGTGGTGGGAGTTGGAGATACAATCATGGCAACAGCTGGAAAGAGTAGAATGTTTGTAAATAGGTACAGGGAAGTGGTCCACACTGCGAAGCTGCCAATTTTGGCCTTATTGACTGTTGCTTCTTAGAGTCTAAGAAATGACCATATACTGCACTTAACAATTATTATATTAAGGGTCTGTTTTGTCAGACTCAAAAGCTGTAGCAATACGATGTTAGATGAGACATAATCCTTGTGCTCATGGAATGTACGGTCTAGCAGGGACTTCATTCAAAACAAACAAAATCATTACAAAGTGTGATAAGCACCACTAAAGAAGTACCCAAAGGGTTGAGATGTAGAATAATGGAGTTGGGACAGTGGGAGGAAGGCCTAGATCCTACGTTGCATGGGGTAGCAAAAGAAAGCTTCCTTGAGGGGTGACATTTACGACCTGATGGTGAGAAAGAGTCTAGAAGACTTTGAGGAGGGAAAGAACTTGACAAATTCAAGGGCACGAAAGAGGATGAGAGTGGCTGGAACATAATAGGGAGAGTGGGATGAGATGAGACTAAAAAGGCAGTGCCAGATCATGGAGGGCCTTCTCAGCTTGTGGTAAGAAACTGGGTTTTATTCGAAGTGTGATGGAAACCCACCGAAGCATCCTAAATAGATGAGTGACATGATCTGATTTGCTACTGGGTAGGGGATGGACTAGACAAGATAAGAATGCTATTGGCTGTATAAAAAACGATGGTAGTTGGGACCACGCAGTCCTTACTGGGGGGGAGGCTGGATGGTCAGAGACAGAAAAGGAGATGCGATAATGAAGTAGAGGTCACAGCAATGTGGGGCCAAGAGCCAAGGAATGTGGACAGTGTCTGGAAGAGACTAGAAAAGGCAAAGAAATAGATTCTCTCCTAGAGCTTCCAGAAGGAACACAGCCCTGCCAACCCATGTTTAGACTTCCACAGATAGTAAAATTATAAGTATCTGTTGCTTTTAGCCAATAGGTCTGTGGCAATTTGTTACAGCAGCATTGGAAACCCCTACAGGAAACTTTCCAGCTCTTAAGCCTGAAGGAGTGAGGGGAAGGAGGGTGTCACCAGAACTCACTGAGGTCATGGAGAGGGTCAGATGACAGCCACTGTGGCTTTCCGGAGACAGAGACGGCTAGCCTGTGCCCTGGCAGGGAGGTGTCAGCAGCAGTAAGTAGTCTTCCTTTATCATGCCTCACCCTCCAGATCTTATCTTCCTTCCACTGGCCAGATCTAACCAGAAGCTACAGCCAAGGGACCCACAGACAGTTCACAGGGGTCAGCCTCCCCGGACATGAGGGGGATGGAGAAGGGCGGACAGTGTGTCTGAAGTTGCAAATATAAACTATCCAGCCCAGGGTAGTTACCAAGCTGAGTAGTTTGCTCTTTAGCTGAAGCTCATAATGAAGTAGGAGTTGACAGTGGTTTGCTTGCGTACTTCTGCCCTCTCGTGAGTTGTAGAGGCTTCTAACTTCTTTGGTTTTACCTCATATTTTTATAGCACAGATAACTGATGTCATGCACCTGTATCTAATATCTAATTCACACCTGGGTGTGATGTAGCACGTTCTCAAAGGTAGGAATTAAGGTAGTCCGTCCTGTACTATAAATATGAGAACAAAAAACAGGTGGCATCACAGTATCACAGATGAATTTACCTGAACTCTTTTTGACACTATTTATATTTTCCCCTAAAGTAGAGGTCCCGAAACATCTATCCTTGGATCGACTGCATCAGGATTCCCAGGGATGTTTTCAGATTTCACAGATTGGGGGATTTCATCCTTGGAGGTTCTGATTTAGCAAGCCCGAAATAAGGACTGCAGATCTCTTTTCTCTTTAAAAATGTTTGCCCAGAGATTATCATGAGCAGCAGGTGCCTTAGATCTAGAGCATTTCTTAAGGCAAATTGACTATAGACATCTTAGTTCGATACTGTGTGAAAGCAGGATTTTTATTCATCTTAAACCTATTTTCTACAAAAGATTACCCCTACTTCCAGTCAGCTAGATTGTGATTGGAATTTAATTCACACACAGTTTTGTGTGAACAGAAAACCCATTTTTTAAATAGTACTTATACTGTGTGTGTGTGTGTGTGTGTGTGTGTGTGTGTATATATATATATATATATATATATATATATATATATATATATAGTGAACCACTACTATATGGCAACCACTGAACTAGGCACTGTGGATACAAACATGACTGAATTATAAAACAGGTTTTCAAGGATTCAGTCTATTGGGAGGGACATCTGTGATGGGACTGTGAACATGGAGGCTCAGGAATTGGGGGGCAGTGCTCAGAGAAATCTTCTGTTGTTGACATTCTCATTTTATTTATTTATAATAATGCTTTTATTTTTTAGTTACATTTGACATATAATATTATATTAGTTTCCAGTGTACAACATGGTGACAAGACTTTATATAACTTATAAAGTCATCATTTCGATACATCTGATACCCATCTGACACTATGCATAGTTATTACAATATTACTGACTGTATGCCCTATGCTGTACTTTATGTCCCCGTGACTATTTTGTAACTATGAATTTGTACTTCTTAATTTCTTCGCTTTTTTCGCCCACCCCTCCAGCCCTCCTCATTTTTTTTTTTATTTTTTTTGTTGTTGTTATTGTTCTAATTAGATGTTCTCTGCTACCTTTTTTTTTCTAAATTACTGATTCGAGCCTCTGCTTTACCTAGTCTGGTGATTCCTTCTATTCAATTCTTCATTTCAGTTATTATATTCTTTATTTCTGCCTGGGTCTTTATTAAGGTTTCTATGACCTTCTTTATGCTTGCTATTTGTTGAAATTTTCACCAAGTTCCTTGAGCATTCTTATAACAACTGTTTTGAACTCTGTCTCTGATAGGATGTTTGCCTCCATCCCATTTAGATCTTCCTCTGCAGTTTTCTTACTGTTCTTTCACTTGGAACGTGTTTCCTTGTTTCCTCATTTGGGCTGCCTCTCTGTATTCAATTCTATGTATTAGGGAGATCTGCTATGTCTTCTAGGATTTCTGAATAGCCTTATGTGGTAGGTTTCCCTGGTCACTGGTGCTAGGTGCTCCTGTGGATTTTTGTTTGGTGGCAGCGCTGTGCCTGGAACTACTCAGCAACTGCGTCAGAGCACACTGGAACCATTTGCTGCTCACCTGGGACCTGTGGGCTCCTCCGATAGTTTTCCAGGAAAGATTGCAATGTGGGCAGGGCTGGCTGCTCACCAGAGAAAGTGTCTCCCGAGTTGGGGGAGTTGGATGGGGCGGGCCAGTGACTCAGCAGGGTGGAGCGAGCTCTGAGTTGCCGGGCCAATCAGATTCAGACTTGGCCGTGAGTGGGGCTAGCGCAACACGGGAAAGATGGCGCCTGCTGGCTAGCTGCACAGGAGGCAGTTCCCACTTAGGAAAAGTGGGGACTATTTCTCCACTTCTCTCCCCAGAGCCACACACCTCAATCTGTTCCCTCACATGCCTCCAATGTGCCGGAGTCACCGCCTCTCTGCCGGAGCACAAGGTGAGTGCCCACGAGTGACTGGGTTTATGCGCGGACGCTTCAAGAGAATTGTCTGGGTTTTCCGCAGCCTTCTGTCTCACTCAGAGCGTCGGAATCCCCACTGTTTTTTGCAGCCAGATGTGGGGCTCCTCTGCCCAGCTCCTCTCCGCAGAACTGGTGTGGGGCTGGGTCCCTCGCTTGTCCGCTGGGAGCCTCTGTGGCTGAGATATCCCTCCTGATTCTCACCCGCCTCGCGGAAGTTCGGGGCCATCACTGTTCGCGTCTCCACCCCTCCTACCAGCCTCGAGGTGGCCTTAGTGATAAAACTGTGTTCAGCTAGACTTCAGACGGTTCTCCAGTTTGGTTGTTTTAAAATTTCGTTGTAATTTTAATGTGTTCACGGGACTGAGTAGGCACCGTGTTTACCTACTCCGCCATCTTTGGTCTCCTCCTCAGAGAAGTCTTTACAGAGGAGGGGACATTTGAGCCGGGCCTTGTAGGGCGTGTGGGAGTTTGCCAGGCAGGCAAGACGGGGAGGTCATTCTTGACAGTAAGAACAGCACGTGCAACAGAGGCGTGAAGTAGGTGGCTTGTTTAGGGAACTGCACATGCTTTGGACGAGCTGGAGCGGAGGATGCTAGGGCTTTGGATGAGGCTTTGGGGCTTGAGTGTTAGACCAGTCAACAGGAAGCCTCAAAATAATTTGAAAAATTATCACAAAGATGATAAAAGTAACTCTTGCTAAACTGTCAGACAACTCAGAATTAGTCAGTGTCACAGTGTGAAAATTGCCTTTCATTGCTCACTTCTGTATCCATCCAAATCAGCACCCCACCACCACCACAGAGGTGGCCATTAGTAGTGTCTGGGGCATCCTCATCGATGTTTTACAAACTTTGTTATTTAAATTTTCAAATCTGCTATAGGATGAATTGTGTTCCCCCAAAGTGCATGTGTTGAACCCTAACCCCACTGTGACTGTATCTGGAGATAGGGTGTTTAGGAGGAAATTAAGATTAAATACATTTGTGACAACGTGGGTGGATCTTGAGGAAATCAGGCTAAGTAAAATATGCCAGAAAAGACAAATACTGTGTGATATCAGTTATATGTGGAATCTAAAAAAAAAAAAAAAAAAAAAAGGGGAACTCATAGATAGATCAGATTGGTGGTTGCCAGAGAGAGATGAGGGGCTGGTGGGGGGTGGGGGTGGGGGTGGGTGAAGTGGGTGAAGCTGGTCAAAAGGTACAAACTTCAGTTCAACATCAGAAAGACCTAGAGATGTAATATACAGCATGGTGACTATGGTTAATAATAGTGTTGTATACAAGCATTTCAAAGTTGGTAAGAGAGTAGAGTCTTGAATCATCACAAGAAAAAAATATTGTAACCATGTGTGGTGATGGATGTTCAGTAGACTTATTGTGGTGATCATTTTGCAATATATACAAATATCAAATCACTATGTTGTACACCTGAAACTAATATAATGTTATAAGCATTATATTAGGCATACCTTGGAGATATTGCCAGTTCCATTCCAGACCACCATGATGAAACGAGTAGTACTCTTTTTGCTGATAGAGGGTCTTGCCTTCCATTTGTAAAAAACAAACAAAAAAGACCAGCAACATCTGTGAAGTGCAATAAAGCAAAGCACAGTAAAACAAGGTATGCCTCTAGGTC
The DNA here is from genome assembly GCA_004026885.1 of Lyroderma lyra. NCBI lineage: Eukaryota > Metazoa > Chordata > Mammalia > Chiroptera > Megadermatidae > Lyroderma > Lyroderma lyra. The sequence continues at coordinate 174,407 of PVJL010002648.1, forward strand.
AATTATATCTCAATAAAAAATAAAGATTAAATGAGGTCAGGTGGTTGGCCCCCTGAAGCTGTCACAATGAGAAGGCAGCCATCTGCAAGCCTGGAAGGGAGCTCTCACCAGAAACTGGACCCTGCCAGACTTTGGCGTTGGACTTTCCAGTCTCTAGAACTGTGAAAAAATAAATTTCTGTTGTTTAAGGTCACAGTCTATGGTATGTTTTTATGGCAGCCTAGGGTTTGTTTTTATGGCAGCCTGACACTAAGACACCTACCAAAAATAGAAAATACAGTAAAAAGAATTTTCATTTGCCCATCACCTAGATTCAACGATGATCTATCGAATGATTTTAAGTAGGGGAGTGATATGACCAGATCTGTGTTCTGGAAAGACCTCTTGGGCAGCAAAGTATTGGAGGGGTTCAGGCTGGAGATGAGGTGAGAGGGTAAGCTCCTCTTGCAAATTTCCAGGCAAGTGATGCTTAGGGATCTAGTGGGGAGGAAGCAGTGGAGGAGGAGAGGAGGGACCAATTGCGGGGAGATTTAAGACTAGAATTGATGCCACGGATTGTAAAATGTAGCCTGAATTCAAAGATATTTAAAAACCAAAACGTTCATCTTAGAACTAATAAAATGCATTTGAATTAAAAGCTGGGACAGACAACCTTCACAATTTATTAGTTTTTAAAAGAGAAGCACAATTTTCGTATCTGGAATCCTGATACACAGTATGAATTAAGGAACATGATTTTTTTATGCTTTTCAAGTTGAACTCTTGCTGTTCTTGGTTAACGAACATGTTTTGGGTGGGGAGCGATTTATGTGGCTGGGAAATGTGTAGGTGCCTCTCAGTTTAACAAAATGCTACACAGATGTGATGATGTCATTTACAAGGCCACGGTCATGCTCAGCTTAGGGGCAGCCAAATTCTCTTTATTTAATAAAAATGGATGCTTTGAATGGTGGTGCTAGGGGACCTGGCCTGCTGCTTCCTTTTCCAGGATTTTCTTGGGCTTCTGGCGAGAGATTGGATTCCACAGGCAGATGGAGCTATTATCCGTGTTTTCTTCTCCCCAGTGACAGACTTACAAGTCTGTAATTATAGAGGACCAGCATCCCTTGTTTTGGAGCTGGAATGGCTATATAAATACTGAGAGCTGGCATAGCTTGCCCAGGCTACATTTTGAGGACCTGAAATTCCCCTTTGGAGGGTGTGGCATCCAAAACCAAACCGGGCACTTGGCTGAGGAGCAGGGACACAGCTTTCTGTAAAAGAGCTGGATGTAAGGTTAAAGGATCACCATGTTAGGATGGGTCCCAGTCACACCAGCCAGTGAACTCACGTCTGCATGCCCAGGACTACATGATGAATTTTTGTCTTTTCTAATTGTAATTATATTGGAAAATTAATATGAATATTTTTTAAAAGTTCAGGGCCAGACTTTCTGGTTGCAAGTTATTTTAGGACTACATTTTTATCGGTTGTTGTTTTGGAAAAAGTTACTTTTGCCTGTGCCTTCCCGGAAGTGCCCAGCAAAATTGGCCACTCTTAACCCCTACGTTACGTATTGAATTTGGGCTGTGGATTTAGAAAGTCTAAGTTTGAATCCCACTTGTACTGTGTGTCCCTGGGGAAGCCGCTTATCCTTCTTGTGCCCACTTCCTTCTTCTGTAACATGGGAATAGTAAGTAGCACCTATATTATAGAATTGTTGGGATAGTCAAGCACTTAGCACACTTCAAATGAATGCCTCACTATTTGATATAAAAATAACAATCATAACTATAACATTGAACACTAACAAATATCCTATTTATTCTGTGCCAGGCACTGTTCTACATAAAATAGCTCATTTAATCCAACCGACCATTCTACAAGGTGGGTGCTAGTGTTATTCCCATTTTATAGATGAGGAACTTAAAACGCAGAGAAGTGTACTCAACATAAGTTAAGTATTATTGTGTCTCTGCTGAACCGCATGTATGCTTGATTGTAGAATATGAAAATTATTGGTTTATATGCATGGCTGTCTCCCATAATAATATGAGCTCCTCATAGACCTAGGGCCAGGTACATAGCAGGTACTAGCTAACTGGAAACTCTCACTTTGAGGTATAAATGTAATACATATATATATGCATTTCAATATTGGCTCCCAACCATCTCAAATGGCTTTTCCTGAGGCTTCATGGGAATGTCTCCCCTGATGACCTCAGGCCAAAGTCTGCAGCTTTTCAGCTCCTATTGGTTATTGGTGTTCTCATGCCAGTATTTGAGCCTCAGTCTGGTTTATTTTATAACATCTCTCTCAGATCTGACCCGTAGCTCTCTTTGTTGGCTACAGTTGAGGCAAAAACAATGATAAGCTAATGAGATCTGACCAAAAATTGGCCAAAAATTTCAAAATGATCACAACTATTTGAAACAGGGATTTATACCCATCATTACTAATGACGACTCCCCTAAGTGTTCATTATGTTTTGAAATATTAGTTAATAAAAACAGTGCTTGCCTGTACTTCCTAGACACATAAATACACACATCTTCACCGATGTGATGGTTGGAGACCGCTGGTTCAAACAATAAGCAAAGGCTAGAATTTGGAGGGGAAGGGGGTCGTCGATTTACTTTTACTCTTCACTTTATAGACGACGAAGTTTACATGGTTTTTCTGCTTGGAGCCCATAATGCAAAAACAAAATGGAAAGTGGGCTTGAGATCCATCATAACGGATGTTTATATAAAGCTTAGTATGTGTTAACCACTGCTCTAACCACACAGAACGTATTCATCACAGAAAATGCATCAGCTTGGTCATTCCTCACCACAGTTCTGTGATGCAGGTGCTGTCATCTTCCCCGTTTTACAGATTAGGGGACTGAGGCACGCTGAGGTTCAGCACAGCGTCCGATTCAGCTACAAAGTGGCGGAGTGGGGCTTGTACCCAGTCAGTGTGACTTCAGAATCTTTGCTCTTCATTGCTGTGCTGTCTTGTTTCTCGGAGGGAAATAGGGGCCCCTTGGAATAACTAACTTTGAAATTAAGAAAAAGTAAATAGTTGAACATAATGAAGACAATTTAATACAAGTTTAAAAGTACAAAGAAGGGGAGCTGCTCAAACATTTGTCTGTGGCTCACGAGTGACTTCAGTTGCACCCTTTGGCATCTGCCAAAGATGATTTCTCAGGATGTGGTAATGGGCTGGCTGCCTCTTGCAGCCACTGGATCCTGCTCTCCCTGTGGCTTTTTCCTTCCCTCCTGCCCTCTGAGGCCTCCCTCGAGATTCTTCTTACCCTTGTTCTCTTTCTAGGAGCTTGTGTTTGTCAGGATTCTCCAGAGGAACAGAACCACTAGGATGTGTCTGCCTGTCTATCTAATCCTATCTACCTACCTACCTACATACCTATCATCTGTCTATCATCTATCTACCTACCCATCTACCTACCTACCTACCTACCTACCTATCATCTATCATCTATCTATCTACGAACCTATCTACCTATCATCTATCTACCTACCTATCTGTTATATCTATCTATCTATCTATATCTGTATCTATATATATATATATCTCCAATTTTAAGTATGCTTGTGATTACATTGGGCCCACCCTGGTAGTCCAGGGTAATCTCGCAGCACTTACCTTAACCACACTTGCAGTTTCTCTTTGCTGTGTGACATCACATATTTATAAGTTCTGTGGACAGCTTTAGGACCCATTATTCTGCCTAACACAGTAGCCTTATGATTTCCATTTAAAATAAGTAATTAGTGTAAATGGAAAGATATAATTTTACTAATTTTAGCAATGTTAGAGTTTTTGAGAAAATTTGAAATACATTTGTCCTTAATTTATGAAATTTATCAGTTATTTATTTACTTGGAAATGTTTTGCTTATCAGGGTTGAAGCTTATCCAAACAGATATTTGAAGTGCTTATATAAAAAGCAAATTCATTAGATGTATAACTGCAGTTTTAAAATATTTAAAGGGATTTTTATTAAGTTTGTTAAAGGGACTTGGACTTGTTTTTTAAAGGAAACTTAGTCCATTCAATTTTAGTTTATCAAACAGTCAAAGAAGGCCTTCTTATTTTATATGAAAATTTACTAGACTTGTAAAGATTTAGTTGAACTTAAAAGGAACTTTAATGAAAACCTAAGAAACTATGCACATAAGCTGATGTTGATTCTTAAATCTAGTTGAAGGTAAGTATGTGGTTATACGCGAGATTTTCCAAAGCATTTTATGAATATGGGTGGGTTTATTAATTCATTCAGCCCTGGCACTATAATAGGCATGAAGACACAGCCCCAAGTAAAACTACAGTGTTACGGGAGATGAGATTTATTCAGTTGGAGGAGGCTTCAGTGAGGAGGTGGCCCTAAGGAGCAGCAGATGCTTCCCAGAGAGAGGGGCCGGGGACCGGCATTCTAGGTAGATGGAACAGCCTGTGCAAAGAATGCATGAGATATTTAGGGAATAGTAAAATTGTGTGATCCTGCAGAAATTAAAAGAAAAACAAGATCTCATGAAACTTTTATGTCATTTTCTGATGGAGAGTTAGTGGTAGGATCAGGGTATGTTCCAGAATATACCGAGTGAATGTATCAACTAAGTCAGTCACCCACAAATAAGTCACCTGAGCGCATCACACCCAACTGGCAATGCAGTGCCATTCCCAACCTGATTTTCAGACTCTTGTTGCTCAGGGAATCATAATTGATAACATGTTACTGAACATACATTATGTGCCTGGCTCCAAGCACTTTACATGTTTTAGTTCACATAATCCTCACAACCATGAGGAATAGACTTACTATCACCATTTTGGAGTCAAGGAAATTGAGACAGAGAGGAGTTAAGGAAGGTGGCAAAGGCCACACTGCAGGTAAGGGGCAGGACCATGATCTAAACCTCTTTCGGGAATGCTCATGCCCTTATTCTTCTGAGGCTGCTGCTTCTCACGTTTCAGGTCCCACCTTCAACACGACTTTCTCAGGGGTCCCC
>PVJL010002649.1:0-42955 GCA_004026885.1 Lyroderma lyra
TATTTTGCAACCATTCCCTGCCTTTTGTGTCATAACCCAACAGCATTAAACACTTTGTGGTTCTCTTGCTTTTGCTCATGCCTAAAAATCTTTATCTTCCTTTAAATTACTTGATTCACCTTAAGATTTGGTTTTGTCATTAATTGCTCCAGGAAGCCATACTTGACCTTTCTAAGCTGAGTAGTACATCTCATTCTCAGTATACTTTTAACAATAAATCAAATCTCCATGACTACATTTTCCACATTATTTGTAAGTATATGCTTGCATTATCCCTCTTCTCTGCAAGATTCTAAATGCCTTGAAAAAGAATATGCCTTATTTATCTTTGCTTGCCAAATCAAAGGTCTTTACAAAATTAGATGCTTAGTAAACCTTTGTGAAACAATTAACCAATTTATTAAAAATGAACATTCTGACACTCTTTTACTGTGCTTTAAAAGTCTGGGGACCAATACATACCATCAAGAAAGTGAAAAAATACCCACAGAATTAGTTTTTGTTGTTGTTGTTAACCATTTATTACAAGCCATGTACTTATAGAAGTATAATATATCTGGACTTTTAGTGAAAGAATTGGATATTTATAAATCATGTAATTGATAAAAAGCTTGTATCCAGAATATATAAAAATTCTTTGCAACTCAATAATAAAAAGATAAATAACCTAATTAAAAATGGGCAAAGGAGCCATACCAACATTTTTCTAAAAGAGATTTACAAATGGCCATATAATAAGCACAAGCCACATGAGACACTACTTCACAATTGTTAGGATGACTATGATACAAAAAAGACAGGCACTCATGACAAAAAATAAAAAGCACATATTTTATCAAGTGTTGCCAAGGATGTGAAGAAGTTGGAACTCTCATGTACCCTCATATATTGCTGTGGGAATGTAGAATGGTCCAATCATTTTGGAAAACAGTTTGACATTTTCTCAAAATTTTAAAATAGAGTTAGTTACTCTATGTCCCGGAAATTCCACGGCTAGGTATATACCCCAAAGAATTGAAAATATATACTCACACCGAAACTTTTATATAAATATTCATAGAATCATGACCCATAAAAGCCCAAAAGTAGAAACAACCCTAATGTATATCAACTAATGAATGGGTTAAAAAAATGAGGAAATAGGGAATTGTTGATCAAAGAGTACAAAATTTCAGTTATAAGATGAATAAGTTCTGGGAATCTAGAGTAGAGTATGGTGATTATAGTTAATAATACTTTACTGTATACTTGAAAATTGCTATGAAAGTGGGTCTTAAATGTTTTTATCCTGAAAACAAAGAAATGGTTAATTATGTAATATGAAGGATATGTTACCTAACTTTGTTTATGGTAAACATTTTGCAATATCTATGTATACGTGTGTGTGTGTGTGTGTGTGTGTGTGTGTGTATCAAATCATTACATTGTACATGTGCAACATACAATATTTTGTGTCAATTTTATCTTTATAAAAGTGGAAAAGAAAATCCTAAAAAAAAAATAATGGGAGTAACTGCTAATGACCAGGAGGTTTCTTGTTGGAGTGATAAAAGTAGTAGAAAATCTAAATTCAATTTTTGGTAATGATTTAATAACTCTGTGAATATACAAAGCAACAATAACAAGAACATTGAATTGTACATTTTAAATGGTTGAATTGCATGGTATGTGAATTGTTTCTTAATAAATCTGTTTAAAAAGCCTCAAGCATTGGGTTATGACAAATAAAAGTTATATTTCCTCAAATGCTCATGTATCAGCTATGTTCTCTGTCCTTTGGGAAAGTACATGGGAAGTCAAATTGTAATCAAATGGCTGCTTGATATATACAGATTTAGAACAAAGAATTTGGTAATCTAAGAAAGCACCTGGCACCTATATTTGATTAAGGAAAAAACCTGATTGTCAAAGGCTTTAGTTAGTATCTGGTCCCCTTCACCTAGTCAGATTTTTCTAGATGCCCAGAATGAAGCATAGTTCTCCATTCTCACATTTCTTTCTCTTGTACTGTCTGCCGGTACTTCAGGAGCCTTTTTATTTAATGCAACTTGCTAATACCTTAGAATAGACCAGAGTTTCAAATATCCCCCAAAAGCCAGACTGAACCTGAGGCTATTTACTAATTTCTTGATTAGAAGCAACTTCGTAGTCACCCAGTTGTCAGGATGCCATAATAGCGTTGGATTTTGAAGGCAGAGCCAATGTTTTCCATGTTGATGCAAGTCCAGTGCCCTATTTCATAGGGAACTTTGCCTCTCAAAGACAATTCTGAGAATCATTTAAATGTGCTGCTGAGAAATGGTACGTTTGCTGCTCTAAGATGGCTGGATACTTTCTTACTTCCCCAAGCACCTTTCAGTCAATGTTGTATTGGAGGGGATCATTGAGCGGACATGACTTTCAGTTGACCCACAAGCTGGAGCTAGGCATTTGGAAACTCTTCGCCCCCATCCATGTATGTTCCACCCACCATTCCCACACTAGGAGCTATTTCAAGGATGAAGCCTTCAGAAAGTAAGACCATCTGGACAGTACATATGAATGAACCCCATTAAAACCTCTGTATAAACTTTTAAGATTTTGATGTCTTGTGGCTGCCCAAAACAAGTTTAAGTCCCTTGCTTATTAAATCTCCCACCCACCAATCTGGAGTGGTCTGTTTCTTTCTTCTATCTTTCCTCTGTGTACATAGGTTAAGTTTCAGATTTCATTCAGGGAAATCTTGAGGTTGCCAACAAGCATCTTAGCTCCACTTTCACCTCTTAGCATGCCTGCCTCATCCAGCTCATTCAGATGTGTACTGTGCATTCACTCTTGTTAACAAGACTGAATCAATTCCTTAACGTTAAATAGATATGACAGGCATATTCTATACATGTGAGAGGTTACAGCAGAAACAAAATTTTTTCTTCTCTTGAGCTTTTCCTGAGATTTCAACCTCAAACTATTCTTAAGCTGTGCCTGTGTTTCCAAAAATTTACCCAGTTTGTGCAATCAAAAGCATTAGGAAATTCTGGCTTCAGCACAGTGTACTGGTGACATGAAGATGGAGGGATTAGGAATGACCTGGCTGGAAAAGCCTGCAGTGAATTATAAAACAACCTGCATTTGCTTTCTTGTACTTGGTAAATGCCCTGCCATGTTTTAAATAAATTATCTATAGCTACAGCTAATAATCCAGAAAAAGCCTAAATGACACAAGAAGATACATTTTCCTCTGTGGAAACCATGGGTTTTAGTTTTTCCCCTGAAGGTGCTTGCCTGCAGGAGATGATGGTAACTATTCTCCATTATTCTCTGTAATAGCTTTATGACTCTGCAGACTATACTTACGAAAGTAAAACACAGTTCCTGAAAATGTGCCCAGTAGTGCTTGCTTCTGTTATCTCATCCTTATCCTTTAATAAAAAAATTATTGTAAAGACCAGTTACTTCTATATTTTAAATAAAAGTGTTCTTTTCAAAAGCTGCAGAATAGGGTGAGACTGAATGGACTAAAAATTCAAGGTCAGCCAGAATGGGGAGTTTTCACAAACATACTATGTAAGGCAGAGGTTAGGGGTTTCAGCACCAGGAGACGACCAGCAATTGGCATCTTTGAAATCTCTTGAATTTTAACAACATACCTGTAGGGGAACTCAACATTAGTTAAAAGACTGGGCTACCTAGCAGCATGGCTACTAGATCATGTGTGAGCATTAGCCCTAGGTCCAAACTAAGTCAAAGATCAGTGGAGACTCTAAGAAGTAGGAGAATTTTAAATGACAAGGTTCTAATAGATGAGGAAACTCTAAGGGCTTAGAGCAACTGGTATGATGATAATGGGAATTCAGTCTCAGAGACCAGTACAAAAAATACTAAAATTCAGAGATAGAAATAAAAATGGGGTAAAGACTGGGCACTCAACCTTGATTTTTTATTGTCCATTTCTTCATAACACAGCTAACGAGTCACCAAGTTCTATCCATGAGAGCTTCTTAAAAACTCCTCTGTGTAATCTCTTAGCTCTCATTCCTGTTAGTACAAAAGCTTCCCACCAGCTTTCCCTAACTCCTGCTGTACCTTTTGCTAATCTGTTCTTCACACATGCTCTACATGATAGGCTGATCATATGTATGTACCATTTTAAACGGGACAGAAAAAAATGGTACTGTCCCATTTAAAACAGTATATATGGTCAGTTTACGGACACCTTGAATTTAGCCCAGTGACATGAGGCTGATCATACATACTGTTGTAAATGGAAGAGTGCCATTTTTTCTGTCCCATTTAAAACAGTACATACTGCCAACCTACTACATGAGTAATTCCTTGTCTTATATCCAAAATAGTTTCCCATTGCCTTTAGAATGATACCAAACACTGTATGGCTTTCAGGAACTGGCTATGCTTTGACTCTGATGACTTCCTCACTACTCCTTGTCCCCAGCCATGTTTATGTGTACTGGTGTTTACAGAGGAGCCAGGGTCTCTCAGGTCTAATTAGCTTCACACATTTTACTATCTCTGCCTCACTGGAAGGCCCTTCATGACCTCCATTTTTACCTGGTTCAATTTCTACTTGTTCCTCTAAACCAGTGGTTCTCAACCTTCCTAATGCAGACCCTTTAATACAGTTCCTCATGTTGTGGTGACCCCCATAAAATTATTTTCGTTGCTACTTCATAACTGTAATGTTGGTACTGTTATGAATCATAATGTAAACATCTGATATGTGTTTTCCGATGGTATTAGGTGACCCCTGTGAAAGTGTCATTTGACCCCCAAAGGAGTCGCAACCTACAGGTTGAGAACTGCTGCTCTAAACTGAGGCTTTACTGCCTCTGGGAAGAGACTTTTTTGCTCTTTACTTTCTTCCCAAATCTGACTTTTTCTAGGTGTTGCCATTTTTATGGTCAAATCTATAATAACATATTAAGTACTATATTATATTGAATGGTTTATTGGTCTGTCTTCCCCACTATTCTATTTGGTCAGTCTGAGTGTTTTCATACATCACTTGTCATATTTAGCACAGGAATCTTAAGTAGGTTTCAACTTGCAATCTAATTCCCTAGATAGCAGTAGCTATCTAGGACAATGTGTGGAAATAATCATAATAACGAAAGTGTCAGGTTTGATTAATGAATGATACCTGTCTTGGGCACTAGTTATAGAAATAACAACATGGATATCATATATTTGCTCTCTCTAGTCTAGCACATAATAAAGTCTCACAGTTTTTGGTGAATGATTTAATAAAAAAAATACAGGCATTAAGAAAGAGAAATAGTAAAATTATATGAGACTAAAGGCAAAACTGAGTTAATATTGTCCCAGAAGCATTCAGCTTCTTCATGCCTATAAACAAGATTTGTATTGGAATCTGAAGAAGACTAAATCAATATATTGCAGAATTTAAGAATAGAGCACAAAGAGTCCGTTCCTAGTGTGTTTATAAGGGTGATACTCTTATCTTCCATTTTGAGATTTAATCCTCTACTATAATTTGATTTAACAATGGAATTAAGTTTAGGATTTTTTTTTTCTTTGCTCTCCTTCTTTCCTGACAGCTTTAATGACTGTATGCATGCCAGTTTCAATGACTCTGTTTACTCAAGACTGTATACATACCAGCCTTCAGGGCCCTGTTTTCTCAAAACGACAGGTATCACCAATCTGTTTATCACCTAGGACATTTACTTGAAGGAAATTTTTTCAACATCTGCATAAGATCCACTCTTATCCTTGCAATGAACCAGACTCTGGAAAAAGCCTTTTCTTTTTCAGATCTCAGTGTCCAGGAATGGCTGGACCACCTCCACCTTTCCTTTGTTCTGCTCTTCTTAGGTAACCTTTCAGCTGGGATCAGAGACATGGCTTTTGGACAGAAGTCTACCGTCTTCCTGGAATGGTGGCATTTTGAATAAACCTGCTTTTCTTTCCACCAACTTTGTCTTTCAATCATTGCATACGAAGCGAACAGCAAGACCTTAACCTGGTAACATGGTGACTCCAGATAAAAACAAGGAATTAACATAGCTATCCACTGGCAGACACTAAAACTGAAGACTTCGGATGAAATGATAAAGCTCCTTGAGAATCTATTGAACTGACACATTTTTAGAATGATCACAATAATTCTTCTGTCTCTATGTGTTGCAGCAGGACAGGTAACTGAGGAAGTCAAACAGCACTCGGAGAAATGGAGAACGAGTGTTATTATGCTGGCAGACTCAGAGGAGTTACAGTCTCCAAATTCTGAGCCCCGACTAACAGGCTTTTTGAACTCTTATAGGGTTGGGGTGGGGGCTGGCTGATGCAATAAGCAAGCAGGGTTACAGAAGCTAAATGCCTACATTAGGCAACTGGTGGAAGGAATGTGGAAGTGGGAGTTCACAGAATTTACATTAAAGAGTCTATAGAATTTACATTAAACAGCTTTGTCAGTAATTTTCCATTTTATATAAAGCTGAATGAACTATTGGAATTGTCACTAAGAAAACTAGGGATGACTACAATAAACTTAGCAGACACTATGCAACATTAAGACAAGTTTTACCAATCTCAATATGTATTAACTTTACAGAGCTATTAATAGTAATATCGAGGATCATGGTTCAAATTCAAAGGCACTTTGTCATTCCTTTGGGAAGATGTTACCTTGTGAGTAGGAGTGCTTCAGAAAGAAAGCGATTGAGGTCCTTCAATAATTAAATATAACAGATGTCACCTCAATAAGTCTAACAATAAAAATGAATTAAAAAAATAATTAAATATCATGAGGATAATGTGCCAGTTTGACTCAAATTTTCCCCACAGATAAGTTGTGTTTTTTGGGTTTTTTAAAAATGTTTAATTCTTCCCAAAGAGGTTTAATGATAACTTTTAAGCATTAGATTGCATCTTTCAGCATCTTGTGACCTATTTGGTAAGTGTATAGCTATAATAACAGTTGTTATTAGTAAAATATTCAAAGGCGATACTCACACATACATACACACACACACACTTGCTTATTTAGTGAGATGCTGTAGATTGGCAGACCCCCTATTATTTTAAGTTTCTTTTTCACACTAAAAGCATTAAACTAGGTAGTCCAAATACAACAAGTTGACAATGCACTGTAGAACTGTATGCCTGAAACCTATGTAATCCTTGCTAACAGATGTCACCCCAATAAGTCTAACAATAAAAATGAATTTAAAAAAAATAAATAAAATAAAATAAAATATGTTATAGAAAAATAATTGTCTTTATGTATGTAAGTCTAATACTTTGATAATATATGTGACTGATTTAACTGATCATCCACTCTCAATATAGACTTTAGTTTAATTATGCCACTTCAGTTTATGTTGCTAAATGATAAGGACATTAAAAAGTTGAGAATGTAACCCAAAGGACTATAGCATTCATAATGGAAAAGTTGGAGAGGCATGAAAACTTGGCTCAAGTCAATTTAATTCAAGAAGCGCCTGCTGTAATAGGTATAGGGTTAGACACAAAAAGAAAGAAACTTCTAGTTTTGTTCTTTTCTAGCTATAAGTTTAGAAAAATTCACTTTACATTTCTGGATGTTTTTCTGCTTATTTGAAAATGAATGGTGTTCCAACAGGATGACCAAATTTTAATGATATTTTTTGTTCTTAAATGCAATCTATCATGAGTCAATCGGCTGACTAATATATGACATAATTGCCTAATGAATACTACTCACCAATATTTTTGGATTAGTGATTATTGAGTCATAAATTTTTTTTCAAAATTCTCAAGTTATATAAGAAAACAAAAACAAACAAAGCATAAAATACACCAGGTCAATTAAAAATGCATGTAACAGAATGACTTTGTATATTCGTTATTAACTCAGCCAAAAACTAAAACTAAAACAAAACATAAAGCTTAGGCCAAAAGTCCTGATGAGCACAAATTTAAAATAATTTAAAATAAAAATGCTGAATTACCTGATTATTTTTCCTTTTGCAGTGGAATAGCTATTTGTCTTTTTCTGTGTAGAAAATTCTCAGAATTTTAATCTAATACTTGTCCTTTGTTTGAGGATGGAGGGAGGCAGGGACCACTTCCAACAATAACGTTTGAAATTGCCTGATATTGTTTTGCTAGTCTCCCATAAAGCTGGCCAGAAGTTCTTGGAGAATCATTATGGAGGCTGTCAATAGCAACTTTAGAGGCAATGCCCATCTTTCTGGGGACTCAAGGGAAAGGTGCTGCAGTGGTAGCCTGAGTGCAGCACAGGGAGTGGCTGCTGCCCCGCCTGTGGAGGACAGGGCTCAGGGCTCACAGCATCAGGGTCTTCAGCTGATTTTGTAGGGTTTGACTATGGATGTTGTTCTGTCTGCTATATTATGGACAATTTTCTATGTCTTTAGCTTTCTCAGTGAGACTATAAATTACTCAATATTTTTTCTATAAATTTCTTTTGCTGCTTCAATGGGTTGGAACCAGTTTATGATACATGCAAGTAATATTCTGGACTGACACATGTATATAGTCACAGACACTTGTGCAGCAATTTTCACCTTTAATTTGATAATTCTTCAGAGTATTTGCTGGTCTTAAGCATGAATTGACAAAATAGACTGATTATAGAAGGTATCTACTTTAAAGAATGTTTCTATGTAATAATGTGTTTAGAGTGCTGAATTACCCACTATTTTCTTAATGTGTGACCCTTGGCAGGTTCATTAATTTCTATAAATATCAGTTCTTTCATCTATAAAAACTGGACACAAATTCTGCTGACCTCAAAAGATTGTTTTTAAAATTAAATTTAAAATGTATACATAAATTATTAAGCAAAGTGCTTGGTACAAGTAAACAATAAATATGGTCTATATTTAATAAATATATTCTAATTAATATTATAGTAGAAAAATGTGTACTTTTTGGAATTTAAAATTTAATTTTGTTTCTGCTTTATTCTAATAATACATATAATTTTGAAATTTTCTTTTTCAATCTGTTATCTCAGTGTTTAAATTTTTAAAAATTTAATTAACTCATTGAATTGTTTTGTAGATGTGTGTGTAAAATAACCCAATTGTTCAAGAAATAATATTAGAAGTCACATATTTTACGCAATATTTTTGGAATATTGCTTTAGTCTTTACAAAACTAGATGTCATGAAAACGAGGTTGCAGCTCAGAGAGTTTGAATGCTTACCTAAATTGCCACAGGAGGTAAACCCAAGTCCACATGTTCAAATCTTTATTACTTCCACTTCCAAATTCATGTGTGAGGAACATGGTAAGCTCTGAATACATTTTAGTTTCTGATGGATTCAGCATAAAATGGCTTTCGAGCCGCCATCTTAATCAGTTGACCTCTCCTTCCCTTCCTTTGTCTTGAGGTGACTCAGCTTAGCTCAGGAAACCAAAACTCACCCTGCCCAGGAAATTGAAACCTATCCCTGACCAATCAGCAGTAGCCACGGGCACTTCCCTCTGTATTTTGCCCGCCAAACCCTCCTGCCTACATAAGTGCCCTCCCAATGGTCAGAGCTGTTGTTCTCCCATTGTGAGACAGCCTGGCAGGTTGCTTAATAAAGCTTGTTACTACCGCCCAGTGTTTCAGCTCTTTTCTACCATTTTGGTGCCAAAACCCTGGAAGAGAGTGCTGGGACTTGGGGGATCCCCTAACACAGGTTGATTGGCCCTCCTGGCCTTCCCTTCCTGAACCCTGTTGAACGGGGTGCATTAGAATCTCTCTCACCTTGCCAGTTGCCCAGAGTCTCTCAGTCCCAGCTCTCTCAACCCCCTCTCCTTCCTACTTCATTATTTCCAGGGTGAGTATTATAGGCAAACCACTACTCTACTTCGGGCCTCCTGTCTACTCTCATTCTATGATCGTCTAGGTGCCTGGCCTAGAGTTCCCCTCGTTTCGGGTGTCCTCTTTCCCGTTGACAACTGGGGGAGAGAGATCACTCCTATGCTTTCGCTGGCGAGCTTTCACTAGAGGAATCTAGAAGGCAATGAGGATGCTCTTTGCCTCTCCTTTCCTCACCGGTTGCCTAATTATACTCATCCTCTATGCCCAATGGGCTTCTCATATTCTAAACCCCCTTGGAACACAGCACTTGACTGTCTCCTTGCCAGTCTCAAGCCTCTTGGGCTGGTGGGTGAGATCAAACCTAAATGACTGATCTTTCTATGCAACATGGCCTGGCCTCAATATAGGCTTGACAATCAGTCGCAATGGTGTGAAAATGGGACCTTTGATTTCAATATTCTCATGGACTTAGACAATATTTGTCACTGCATTGGCAAGGACCCTGAGATACTTTATGTGCAAACTTTTTTCACCCTCCGCTCTCGTCCCTCCCTCTACTATCTTGCTCTACTTTTGAGATTCTTCTAGCTCTTGAATCTAAGCCCTGGACTCAACCCCCTCTGTCTTGGTCATTGACTCCACCCCTTCCTGAAACCCCTTTTGAGCCCACTGATCATGTTGCCCCCATACCGTGGGCTCTACTGCCCCCTTATAACCCCAACAACCTCCGGTCCCTGTACTGGACATCGCAGCTATTCCCCCTCCTAGTGCAGCTATTCCTTTTCCTAATTCTACTCTGCCACCCCCTCCACAGCCTGTCCCCCCATCTCCACCACATACTCTCTCAAAACACTGTTCTGCTTCTTCCCATCTCCCTCCCACCGGACTCTATCCCTTGCGTGAAGTTGCCAGGGCTGAAGGAATTGTCTGCATCCATGTTCCTTTCTCTCTCTGACCTTTCCCAAGTCGAACAATGCCTGGGATCCTTCTCATCAGACCCAGATACATTTATTAAAGAATTTAGGTAACTTTCCCAATCTTGTGACTTTACCTGGCAAGATATCTTCATTATCCTTACCTCTACTCTACCTCCCACTGAGAGGGAAGGAGTCTGGACTACTGCACAGCAAGTCCAGATGAGGCCCATGCCCAAAATCTTAATCTTCCCCTTGGGGCAGTAGCTGTCCCTAGACAAGAGCCTAACTGGCATTATCAACCAGGCCAAGCCAATAGGGCTTTACGTGATTACATGATTCAATACCTCCTTCAGGTCCTAGATAAGCTGGCTCATAAGGCTGTAAACTATGATAAACTCCAGGAAGTTATGCAGGGGCCAACTGAGAATCCAGGAGAATTTTTGGAATGGCTCTCCAAACCCCTCCAAGGATACATTCGTATGGATCCTACCTCCCCCCTGGTATGGCTCTCCTCCATTCTCACTTTATCTCCCAATCCACCCCAGATATTCATAAAAAGCTAAATAACTTGAGGATGGTTGACCACCCTGCAGCAAGAGCTCCTTAATCTTGCCTTCAAGGTATTTAATAATAGAGAAGAACAAGAAAAACAGGACAAATGGAACAGATTAGGCTAAATACCAATTTTTTGCTGATGCTATTCAGCAACATGCCTCGAGCAAACCAGAAAAGCAGGCCCATCCCCCGGGGGCATGTTTTAAGTGTTCCAAACAAGGACACTGGGCCCAAGCTTGCCCAAACCCTTGACTGTTACTTGGACCCTGCCCATGTTGTCACCAAAAGGGCCACTGGGGAATCGACTGTCCCACTCACGTAGTGGGAATGGGCCAGCCCCCTCTTCCAGTAAGTCCTGCCCAGACAACTTACCCACTGCCTCATTTCCAGATCTGTTGGGATTGGCAGGTGGGGATTGATGGTGGCCTGGGTCTGCTGCCCCCACAGAGATCACTTAGTCAGAACCCCGGATAATGCTTCTGGTCTCAGGTAAGCCAATATCTTTCCTCTTAGATACAGGGGCCACTTATTCCACATTACCTGAGTTTGCGGGTCCCACATTCCCATCTCCTACCACTATTATTGGCATTTTAGGTAAAACTACCCATCCTCCTTTTACACCCCTCTTTTCTGCACCTTTAATGCCCCCCAATTTGATCACCAATTTCTGGTAATCCTTCAATGCCCAGTTCCTTTATGAGGGTGGGACATCTTATCCAAATTCAAAGCCACTACCTCCTTTCCATTCACTCCAGGTTCCACTCCCCAGGATCATACTCTCTTATTGCTGGCTGACCTAGCTCCAGACTCGGCCTCAATCACTCTCAACAATTCTACCACTTTCCCCCCCACCACCACTCTCTTCCATTAACCCTCTAGTTTGGGATATAGACAGCCTGTTCATGGCCACACACCACACACCTGTCCTAATTCGCCTTCGAGACCCACATCCCCTAATGTCCCCCAATACCTTATTGCTCAGAGACACCTATTAGGTCTCAAACCAGGCTCCTCAATGCCCACCTACTTTGACCTACAAACTCACCCTTCAACACTCTTATCCTCCTGGTCATTAAACCTAATGGCTCATACCATTTAGTACAGGACCTTAGAGCTATTAATGCAGCGGTTTTGCCAGTCCACCCAGTAGTCCCAAATCCCTAGACACTTCTATCCAATATTCCTGCTTCTGCTTTCTTTTTCTTGGTTCTAGACTTAAAAGATGCCTTTTTCACAATTCCCCTAGACTCCCAATGCCAGGACCTCTTTGCCTTCACTTGGACTGACAGACACTGGCCATTCACAACAATTCACCTGGACAGTCCTCCCTCAGGGGTTTTGGGATAGCCCCCACTTCTTCGGACAAGCTTCAGCACATGACCTAAAAGACATATCTATACAACCTAGTTCCCTACTCCAATATGTTGATGATTTGTTACTCTGCAGCCCCTCCAAGGAGTCCTCCATACAACACACTTCTGACCTGCTTAACTTCCTAGGTCAACAGGGATATCAGGTAGCCCCTGCTAAAGCCCAAATAGCCCTCTCCTCCATAACTTACTTAGGGACTAAGATCTCTCAGGGACAGAAGGAGATCACTGAAGAATGAAAGGGGTTACTTGCTTCTCTCCCAGTTCCCTCCTGTAAAACTGAGCTTCTCCTGTTCCTTGGCATTGCAGGATACCTATGCTCCTGCAATGAGGCCACAAAGGGCAACCCAGAGAAGCCACTCAATCCTGTAATACCCATCCATTCCTATTTTCTAGCCCTCAAGGAAGCTCTGCTTTCCGCCCCCATGCTTGTTCTTCCAGACTTCCAACACCTTTCACCCTGTATGTCATCGAGAAGTGAAGCCTAGCGGTCGGGGTCCTTGGTCAGTTTTGCTCATCACAGGGGGTTTTAGCTTTTGCTCCAGTAGCCTATCTGTCTAAACAACTAGACCTCACTGTTCACAGATGGGCCCCTTTCCTTCGGACCCTAGCAGCCGCTGCACTTCTTGCAGCCGAGAGCCTAAAGCTTATTTGAGCCATCAAGTAATCATCTGAGCCTCACACAGACTCCAAGATTTAGACTCTTATAAAGCCACCCTCCTACTCTCTCCCTCTCACCTGCAATCTTTTCATCTTATAATTGGTTGTTTTCAGGTGTTTTACCAACTTTTTAAAGTCCTGGATGCAGGCCTTGCTATACAAATTCTATACAAATGCTCTACCAGCATCCCGCCAGGCTTTGCTCCCCTGATCATGCCTCATTACAGCAGGAAGTAGCTAGAACAGCCGAGATCTTAGCCCTTCTTCATATAAAAAAAAGGCTGGAAATGATGGATTCAGCACAAAATGGCTTCCAAGCCGCCATCTTAATCAGTTGACCTCTCCTTCCCTTCCTTTGTCTTGAGGTGACTCAGCTTAGCTCAGGAAAGCAAAACTCACCCTGCCCATGAAATTGAAACCTATCCCTGACCAATCAGAAGTAGCCGTGGGCACTTCCCTCTGTATTTTGCCCGCCAAATCCTCCTGCCTACATAAATGCCCTCCCAATGGTCAGAGCTGTTGTTTTCCCATTGCAAGACAGCCTGGCAGGTCGCTTAATAAAGCTTGTAACTACCACCCGGTGTTTTGGCTCTTTTCTATTAGTTTCTATCTTATTTACCCCTGCATTAGTGTATTTAAAAAAAAACTGAGGGGTAAATCATAACAAGTGATGACTGACTGGAGACATTTGGTCTCTTTTGTTCTATCTGCCCAGTGATTGAAACACTTAAAGTTATTGGAGGCAGTGTCAGAAGGACATTTCTACTCACTCTCAAGGACTTTGGTTCAATCCTTTATTTCACTCTTGTTCATCACATTTCTGTCCTCCATTTACTTATAATGGGCTACTATTGGAGTTTTTATAACAAATGAAGGAAATGAATATCTACTGCACCTAGATTAAAAACAGACTATTAATTTCATCAAACAAAAAGAATGTGCATTTGGAACCCTCAACCCAGCTAAAATGGTATCTAATTTAGCCAGACATGAGGCATCAGCAGAAACTGTGTCAATAATAGTAAACAAACCCTCAGGCTAGGTTTCTGCTGCTTCAGGAAATTGGATCAAAACTCTGTATGTTGTTTAGTTTTCTGTGATTTGTCAATGTAACAGAAATATAAAACCAAGACTAGACAGTTTGGTTTCATTACCATATCATGGCATTAAAGCAATACTTGCAAGATAAATGTACCTAATGCATGTCTTAATTTCAATTATCCAAGGCTACATTTACAAATATTTGTATAAAATTACTAATAGTTCTGCAATTTCAGTTTTTATAATATATGTAGTAAGAATTCAGTTTATCTGTTTTTACTTAGAACCAAGCAAAAAGGACCATTCTGTTATTGTGGTCTGCTTAGTATTATGTATTAATACAGGCTTTATTGTTTTCTTTAGACAAGGTTTAGAGATGCTCTACATAAGGGACTTAAAAGAAATTAATTTAAAATATTTTCTTTTAATTATGTATTTAGCTACTTAAATGACAAATTTTGGATTCATCCTTGACTTACTATCTTCCAAATCAAAACAAATATTGAATTTTGCTGATTTCAAGTACTAAATGTCTTTCAAAATTTTTCTCCCTCTAGCTTTACTACTAAGGGGAAACTGAGTTTTGCCACCTCCAAACTCTGCCTTCAGGAAATGCTGATTATTTTAAGCTGATTATTTTTAAGAAACAAAAGACTCAAGAAGAGCCTTTCACCTTTCACTTTCCTGCCTAAAGATAGAAAATTCAGATAGAAAAACCTGCTTAAAGGAAGGGAGCTGTCACCTTAGCATCATAATACAATCTGAGGCACACAGGGACAAATCTAGCCAAGTCCGTTGGTTAGACTCCTCTCTGTGGCCCATTGTTTCTGGTGGCTCAGCAAGAATTTTATTTACCAATTGTTTGCTCTTTCTCTTCTACTTGTGCACTGTCACTTCCCTGTCTCCCCATCCTTAGTTCAGGAGCATATCAGCCTCAGCTGACTGATTTGTCCTCAGTCTCATTATTCTTAAGGAAAGCCCCTCCCTTTGTATTTGTATGTAATAAATTTGGTCAGTTTCTCCTGTTAATCTGACTCAGCCAGAAAAATTTAGAAGGGTAGAAAGAAATTATTTTTTCCTCCCCTACATGACACAGCCTGATTGCAAGCTCTTATCATCTCTTACAACTACAGCTTCCTATAGGACCTCATACATTCAATCTTCGGTTTCTCAAATCCAGTCTCTACACAGCTTTTGGAATGATCTATTTAAATGCAAATCTGACCACGTCATCTCCTGGTTTAAAACCTGTAACTAGCTCCACATAGCCCTGAGCTAAAGCTAAATCTCCTTAACAGAACAAAAAACAAACTACCATAATTTATCTCCTTTCTGCCTATCCAACCTCACCTCATGCCATTCCTTATAACTGCATGAAGGGGGACCCCAGTTCTTCTAGACAATGCAGTAAAGAATTAAAGATCAGCAAGACAAAACAAAGCAGAGGAAAGTTTTACTGAAGTAAGTTTCAAGACAGAAATGGGCCAAGCTGAGAGAGACAATGGCAAGAGGCCCCAGTGGGTTTGAGGTTTACGTTTTACTCCTGTCCTTGAGCCAGCCCTACAAATGTGACATATAGACTTAGGACATTTGATTGGCATGTATAGGTCATATGACTGCACATATCCTTTCCCAGAATGCATACAGAACAACCCATTGCCGGTGGTGGTGGTGGTGGTGGTGGTGGTGGTGGTGTGTCAAAACTGCAATGATAATTTATTACAATTACAGTATAATAAGGCCAACATTAATTAAGCCAAGGGCAGCCTTTAACATTCTTTGCAGGTGTCAAAAAGTAGGTAATTGTGGTTGAATTTTACTTCCCTTTTATCACAAAATTAATAACTGGGGGTTGGACCTGGGTAATCCCTAGGAAGTGGACCTAGGTGATGCAAAGCAGTGATCATTTTACCTTCTGCCCCTCATGTTACCCATGACTAACTTCCTACCTAACACTTACATTTTATACTCAAGCAATGTGGAGCCACTTGCAATTCTGTAGACATGCTATGCTAGTTCTCACCCCCATGGCTTTGTGCATGCTGTATCTTACCTAGCTAGCTAGGTCTTTGTCATCTTCTAAGATTCAACTTCAGCCTTACTTCCTCCAAGAAGCCTTCCTGACCTATCTCTTACCACCAGGCTGATTAGATGTTTTTATTGTATCTTGTGCATATCTCTATCACTACCATCTCTTCTATGAAAAGAAAAATAATTTGCAGGTCTGCTTCCCCAGACTATCCTGAGAGCTCCTTTAAAGCAGAGAATGTATGTTTATTATCAATCTCAGTACTATACACAATGCCTGGCATGATGCCTAGGACATGTTCAATAAATGTTGAATCATCTGAATATACACATGGCATAATCTGCCAGAAAAATTTGTTTTCTAGTAAATTATAAATATTTCCTTAAATTTTTCACATTTACCAGCTGATTCATATTTTACTTGAAGCTCATTGAGAAACCATCACAGTCATAGAAGACTTGATAGCATTATACATAAATGCTGATGGACACCCCCCCACCACAAGAGCTTGCCTTGTAATAAACACTCCTAAAGGAGATTTGGATGGAATTTTTACAGTGAATTCTTTCAACTTTGGAGAAAATGTTTAATTAATTAATTAATTAGAGTCAAGTTTAAATGTGTCCCCACCAAATACTCTGGCAAGGGTAATGTCTTCTTGCTAACAGCAAAAACAAGAGTCTGAAACTGTGTTGTCTCAGACATTAGAAAAAAGTATCCTTTCTCAAACATAAGGCGTAATGGATAAAAAACTGATAATGGTTTGTTTAAAAGAAAGGAAAGAAATATAATTTGAGAAACTATTCAAAAAGCCCAGACTTCATACCAAAGACCTAATGATCCATTCTCATATAAATAGATTTATTACAATGGAAAAAAGAATAACTTTTTCTTTTTTCAAGTCTCTCCAGCAATGGTGAACCCTTTATTCCTTAGTTGACTAATGATGAAAGCTCACTTTTTACTACTAGTGTATAGAGGTCAAAGTCAGACCTTTGCACACATAAGGACTGTGTTCAGTATTATGTGCTAAAGGGAATAAGAAAAAAGTCAAAGCAAATTAGTCAAGCAGAAAGAGCTTTCAAAGAACAACATTATCTTTACCAGACTGGTGAGTAGTTTCTCTTTTTTGTATCCACCTATTCAACAAATAATAACTGAGGGAAGCATACATGAAAAGCACTTGGGTTAGGGCGGAGGGAGCAGGGAGGATGAATAATAGAGTAATGGAGCACTTAATAGATGTCAGTCAGAATTCTAAGTGCTTCACATGAATTAATTCATTAATGACCGACACAACCCTAAGAGGTAGGCCCTATAATCCCCAAATTACTTATGTAGAAACTGAGATGCAGAACTTTAATAACTTGCCTATTTTTCAACAGCTTGTACTCTGAGTGCAATGTCTGGGCTGTGGATAAAATGCAGGAGAGAAGTAGACATCATCCCACAAGTACCATTCAGGAAACTAAAAATTTTACAAGCACTATCTAGTAAGTGATGTTTGCAAGTTTGTCTTGGTCACCACATTATCCCAAGCATGGAGAAAAGTGCTTGGAATATAGAGGGCACTTAGTAAATACTGGCTGTTTAAATTAGTTGAATAAAGACATAATTTCAGAAAAAAGAAAGAAAATGAGAAGACAACTAATATGTATTGACTGGCCTTTTGAGGAATAAGCAACTTCACTACTCAACTACTAGTTTGGTGTGGTGCTTACAAGCAAGAATTTTGGTGGTAGACTAGTTGGCTTTAAATCCTAACTCCACCAACCTATGTTTGTGTGTACTTTTTGTGTCTCGTCCTCATTTGTAAAATGGGGGAAATAATAGTAACTAGTCAATGAATTAATATGAGAATAAAATGAGTATATAAGGCCAAATGCTTATTAGAATAGTAATCTTTCAGTGCTAGATATTATTACTATTAAATAAATTTAATCATTAGTACTATATGTGATACACAAATTAGTTTCTTGGATAGTTATGCCCTGTATTAAATATTAAAGGAATACAGAAACAAAAGAAGAGGGTTCAGGGAAATCAGCAGGAAGAAGGAAGAAGGAAGAAAGGAGAGAGAATATAGGGATAACTCAGGCAGATGAAAGACTGTAGGAGAAAAAAACATCATGGGTGCCAAAGGGCAAAAATTATTCTGAGAAATAATAAGCAATAAGGTTTACTTGAGAGGATTGCAGCTCCACTGTGAACCATTTTAATCTTATTTCAATCTATTGATGTCTGTAGCACTGTTAGAATAAGCATCCAAGAGCCCCTGAGGCCAAACCCTTGAGGTTTGAGGATGTGGTTAGGATTGCCACCAGACTGCAAACAGTCCTAGCACCTATGTGCTAGAACTCAGGTCCCATGGCACATTTTTCCCTAGGGGTACAAAACAAGATGATAATGATTAAAAACAGAACTCCTGCACTTCTATTGCTCTATTGTTCTTGGATAATAAAAACTGAAGACTGGAGAAATCTCGGATTCTAGGGCAGTTTTCTCCTTTGAGGGCTCCTCTGTGTTTTCTCTCTACTCATGGAGTTTTGAGTCTCATTCCTTGCATGGACCATCCCCACCAGTGTGTGCCCCCTGTGAGGATTCTCATCATGACACTGGGAAGTGATCTCTGGAAGGCAATCAGGTAATTTTGGACGTCCACTCATCCTAGTAAGGGACAGAAGTAGGGAATTCATCCTTCCTCTGAAATTGAACACTTCAGAGGCACAGGGACTTTCTTACATTCTTGATTTTCTAACTTGTGGGACATCCACTTTCTTTTCTTTTTTTTTTTTTTTCTTTTTTTTTAAATTCATTTTTATTGATAGACTTTTTGGGATGACATCTCTTAGCAAGATTTACATAGGTTTCAGGCATACAATTCCAAGTGCATTGTCAACTTGTGGTATAATAATTTCACCACCTATTGTGACTTCTCTTTCCATCACCCCACCCACTTTCTAAACCTCAAAAGTATCACCTTCTTCAACTTAAGAGTCTGCTTCGTGCAGCAGGCTGTAAAAATTATTCTGACCAACAACTTGCTGAATTTTTACATATTGTTGATAAACAATATCCATGGTACCCCAAAAAAGGAAATTCAAAACTAGATGATTGGGAATGAATGGGCCAATGGCTTTGGCAATCCATGGGTCCTGTTACTATTAAACATGTAATTATTTGGAACCATTGCCATTTAGCTTTACACCCTAAAGAGATACTCTCTTGCCACCTCCTCTTCCCCACCCCCACTTGTCAGGAGCTACCGCTCCTCTTAAACCCCCTGCTGATTCCACTAATGATCCCTTTGAGTCCATGATCACCCATTGCCTTAGAGAGGAGCTTGCCCAAGGAAAACTGTTGGCCTAATAGGCCTACCCTGTCATCCAGTGATCTAATCAGCTCCCTCAACAGGAAACTCTTCCATTTCAAGAATTTAAGGAATTTAAAAAGCGCATTAATGATAATGGATTACAAAGCCTCTTCAGTTGGGCTATTTTAGAAGCAATAGCTACAGCATGGTTCTCAACCTTCCTAATGCCGCACGACCCTTTAATACAGTTCCTCATGTTGTGGTGACCCCCATAAAATTATTTTCATTGCTACTTCATAACTGTAACTTTGCTACTGTTATAAATCATAATGTAAATATCTGATATGTGTTTTCCAATGGTCTTAGGTAACCCCTGTGAAAGTATCATTCGACCCCCAAAGGGGTCGCGACCCACAGGTTGAGAACCACGGAGCTGCAGGCTACAAAATGACACCTTGGGATTGGAAATCCCTTATTAAAACAGTCTTAAATACTGCCAATATAGTCTTTGGATACAAAAATGGCAGGATGAATTAAGAGCTACTGCCATGACAAATTTACAAAATCAAATCCCTGTTGGAATTGATATGTTAATAGGGGAAGGAGCCTACTCCACCCAACAGGCTCAGATTCAAATTAATCGACAAGCCTTCCCTCAGACTGCTTCAGAATTAAAGGACTGGATAAAACTTCCAGAAAATAAAAGCCCATCTGGGTCCTTTTCAACAATACATCAAAAACCTGGAGAACCTTATATTGATTTTGTAAATTGCTTACAGGAAGCCATTATGAGGCAAATAGAAGATAAAGAAGCAGCTGATTGCCTTGCTTTATAATTAGCTTATGAAAATGCTAATACTGATTGTAAAAAGGTGTTAGCCCCTTTACAAGCTCAGAAACCAAACATTGCAGAGATGATTAGAGCATGTCAAACAGTGAGTACAGAAACATTGTAAGGCTCTCATGCTAGCGACAGCTTTAAGACCTCAAGCCTATTTCAAATGTGGACTCTTTGTTAAGCAATGTAGAATGCTACAAAAAGATAATGATGTGGGCTAAACAAAGGAGCCCTCTCCCCACCTCACTATAGACTTCTTGTCCTTTAGCTCTCAGTTTCACCTTTTTCCTAGTCCAAAGCCTTAATCACTTTCTTTTTTTTTTTAATTCATTTTTATTGTTAGACTTATTGGGGTGACATCTGTTAGCAAGGATTACATAGGTTTCAGGCATACAATTCTACAGTGCATTGTCAACTTGATGTATAATAAGTTCATCACCTAATGTGACTTCTCTTTCCATCACCTTATATTTAGCTTCCCACCTTCTCTCCCACCCCCTCCCCTTTCTCCCCTCCCTAACCCACTCGTCCCCAAATAAACATTAAACTATTGATTGTGTCCATGGGTTATTTGTTTGTTCATTTCTTTTTTTCTTTGCTTTCAGTTTTGTATTCCGCATATGAGTGAAATCATGCAGTTCTTTGTTTTTTCTGTCTGGCACTTTCTTGATCAATTTTTTCTGACTCCTCACCCCAAGCAACAGACTGTCCCTCATAGATAATTACTCCGAAACTTGTAACTCATGTCTCCAGCTTGCTGATTCCAACCACTACAGGCAAGCATCCCTTCCAGTTCTTTCTGAACTGAGACAGGGAATAACACCTGAATGACCAGCTAGGCCAAAGTCAACAGGCTACAGGCTCAATGGACTTTACATCACAGTGACAAGGGCTTTGAGACCTATTTCTTGGGTCAATGCTTTTTAAACTATTAATTGAATTAACTTCTCTTCATCTAGGGACCATCGGGATATAACTGATACCCCAACAAGGCTTCCAGCCCATCTCGACCAAAGGAGTCAACATGGTAGATCTCAGGACCCCTTCCTCTTTAGATCAGATAGGGTGAGAGCTCTGTGGATCCCCAATAGGCACAGATAGTGACCGTTCTCAGCAGGAAGCAGATACAGAAGATGAGACCTCCAGTCCTTCAGCTTCCCATAGAGACTTGTGGAAATCATGTCTCTCAAGAGAATGAGAGCAAGGCAGATAGAATGGTGGGATCTCGGGACCCCTCCCATGAGACTCACCCTGCTGGAATAGTCACCACCTTGATAGCGCCCTTTCACTAGTAATCCCTGCCCGAGTCTAGGCAGCCACAGGAGGAAGTTCCAGACAAATACAAGGAAATTAAAGAGCATGAGAAACTCACCAGTTTATGCCAGTTCCTAACGCCTGCGCAGTGAGAGTTACAATGACCTTCATCTCACCTGGACCTCATTATACCATCATTGTAATGTCATACATATGTCTGAAGGTTCATTAATATTATTACAACAGACTGAACTCTGGGAAAGGGCATGTGGAGTCGGAAGGTGTTATGTAATAGGCCCCATGTCAATCAGACTTGTCAATCTAGAGGTGTATCCACGCCCAGAGGTGTATCCCCTGAAGACATGGAAGAACATAAAAGTACCAAAACCTCATTAATTGAGGCTCTTGAGCCATTTTCCTGCTTAAGCTCAGTCATACCTCTTTGTCTTCAATAAACTGTCTCTTTGTTTCACCTCTACACTTTGGTGTGTGTCTTATTCAATTCTTTGCTCTAGATGCCAAGAACCTAGACACTGCACCGATGAGAGCACCCCATTTTCCGGTAACAATAATGTCCAGAGAACATTTAAAAATACCAATAATGGACCTGCTTATACCTCCAAAAACTTTCAGAATTTTTGTACACAATGGAAAATCCATCCTATTATGGGGATTCCTCATAATCCCACAGGACAAGCCATTATAGAATGCACCCACACCACTTTAAAGGCTCTTCTTAAAAAACAAAAAAGGGGGGACAAAACTGAGGCAAAATCAAATAGCAAAAGCATTATTTACTTTAAATTTTTTGACCCCTGATGCCTTGGGAACTACCAGCAGAAAAACATTTTCATGTTCACCAGGATAACTCAAAACCCCTGGTACTGTATCGTGAGCCTTTGGGAGACAATCTTTGGGAACGTCCGGTGCAATTGTTTACATGGGGAAGGGGATATGCATCTGTTCTCTCCTCTACAGGACCCTTGTGGATTCCTGCCAAAGCAGTTAAACTGTATCATGAGTTCACACATCCTGCATACCAATTGCGTTCCAAAGTTTCAGAGCCCCTTGCCGTCAACTGATATGTCTTCTGGGGTTACCTGAGGGGATTTAAAAAGATTGACTGCTCAAACTGAACAAACCCTGATTGATCAGGAAATTCCACAATGACTAAATGCCCTTGAGGCTGCAGTCCTTTTACTGGGTGAAAGACAACAAGACTTTTGAACTCTCAACATGACATCAAATTTCTGTGTCACTTCCTTACCTGTCAATGGCTCCAGTAACTGAATGAACATTCAACATAATCTCCGAACTATCTTTCATAATCCCCTTGAAAAAGATATTTCTGCCTTGCAGTTATGATTACACAAACAACTCCAAGAAGCAGCTAAAAATTTAGCCATTTCCCAATTGAATGGCCTGACTTCATGGGTGAATCCTAACAATTGATTCTCTGGTCTCAATATTCAAACCTGGATCCTTCATGCAATACTTGTCATTCTGTTCCTTGTTCTTTTTCCAGTAATATGAAGTTTATGTCATCTGTCTGATCAAATAGCCCATGCTGAAACCTATCTTGCAGCTGCACCCTTGATACCCATTTGTCTTCCCACTGCCACTCTATAAGAACCTACTCCCCTGCCCCACTATTTCCTGCGGATGTCATTTCCCTCTTATAAAACAAAAAGGGGGGGCACGTAGTATAGGGTTAGAATAAAAGCATCCAAGATCCCCCAATGCCAAACCCTTGATGTTTGTGGATGTGGTTAGGATTGGTGCCAGACTGCAAACAGTCCCACAGCCTACATGCTAGAACTCAGGTCCCAAGGCACGTTTTTCCCTAGGGGTACAAAGTAAATTGTTAATGATTAAAAACAGGACTCACTTACTCCTGCACTTCTATTGTTCTTAGATAATAAAAACTGAGGACTGGAGAAACCTCAGGGAGTTTTCTCCTTTGAGTGCTCCTCACTGTTTTCTCTTTACTCATGGAGTTTTGAGTCTCATTCCTAGCATTGACCATCTCCACAGATCTCAGGGAAACCAAAGAAAGTGTATAAACAAATTTGAAAGTGATACATTTATTTACGCATTCTAGTTTCTCATATGTTAAAGAGCCTTTGCATTTCTATTGACCATGAGAATATCTGTTTTTATCAAAACTGGGTAATATAAATATTTCTTGACAATTGACACAGGTTCAGCAGTCCCAAGGTCCTTATATTTGGCTTAAATCTGTCTGAGAGCAATAGTGAACTAAAGCCATATTAGCAGATATCTGTTTAATGGCTTGATGAAGGAACCAAACCGGCCTTAAGGCAGGCCTCAGTGAACTGGAGTGTGCCTTCTAGTGTAGGCCTAAGAGACTCCATTTTGACAGTTAGCCACCATTTTGAGAGAAGCGAAACCTAAGAGCACAGCAGACTACTTCCCTTATTAGGAAAAACCTCAGCGTTCACCCAGTTCCTGCTTCCCGCCCCATGTCCCTCCACCTACCCAGTAACGCCACGGCATGTCACCCCACCCGCCTGCAATTTTTTTCTTTAAATTTCCCCACCTATCCAGGTTCGGGGCCATTCTCTCTCTGCTGTGTTGGAGGGCGGACGGACCGAGCTCAAGCTTGTAGCAATAAAGTCTCTTTTTGTATTTACATCGGAGTAGGTCTCTTGGTCGCTGTGGGGGTTGAAAACGGGGAGCACAATATCATGGGGGCTCATCCGGGATCCCCACGGCCCCAAGACCACCGCCCAGAGAGACTTACACCACCGGTGGGTAAGATCGGCGCTTCTGAAATTCTGCCTCTAAAAATCTACTTCTGTATAGGCGGTCGATAGTGGGCTGGGTGGACGCACCCATTAACCTCTGACCACGGAGGGATGGAAGACATTCCGTGTCCTCCCTCGGTTATCTGGAGAGGACCTTTGGGAGTCCCCTCATCTGAAATTATCTGGAGGAAACCCTTAAGGGTCCCTCATCTGAGATTCTGATCCATTTATTGTGTTGGCCAACTGTCTGTTTGTTTGTTTGTTTGTTTGTCTGTTTGTACCCTCTGGTGCCTGAGCCTTGTTCCGACTGACAGACAAAATGGGACGGACGACTTCTTCACCCCTAGACCTCGTTCTGGGACATTTCTCTGATGTCCGGAAGCGAGCCCATAACCTCTCAGTTGAGATCCGAAAAGGAAAATTAACCACCTTTTGTTCCTCAGAATGGCCTTCATTCGATGTAGGATGGCCGCCAGAAGGAACCTTCAACCGCACTCACATCGCAGCTGTAGAGGGAGTCATTTATCAGCCCCAAGGAGGTCACCCAGACCAGGTTCCTTACATCTATGTATGGAAAGACTTCGTCGAAAACCCCCCTCCCTGGTTAAAAATCTTTCCTTCCACTCCAGGCCCCCTCTAAGCCTGCAGACGTTCTGGCCATTAAGAAGAAAGAACCCAAACCATCGAAAGCATCTTCCCTTCCACCATCGGCCCCTCTTTACCCTTCTTTACAGGGGAAGCTCTCAGAAGAAGACTTACTTCCTCCTCCGCTCCTTCCTCTCCCACCTCCTTACCCGCCATCACAGCCGCCGCCGGCCTTGCCCCCCGCCCCCCCACGGTTCTGCCGGCGCCACCGGCCTTGGCGGCTCTGGCCCCGCTGGCCCAGCTGCCAGCGGACCTGCCAGCCCTAGCTCTGCCGGCCTTAGCGGCTGTGTCCCCCCCCCCCGGCAGAATCAGCTGGCCCTGCTGGCCTTGGCAGCTCCAGCCCCACTGGCCCAGCCACCAGCGGATCTGCCGGCCCCGGCTCTACCGGCTCCGCCGGCCTTAGCGGCTGTGGCCCCCCCAGAATCGGCTGGCCCCACCGGCCTTAGCAGCTCCGGCCCCACTGGCTCAGCCGCCAGTGGCTCTGCTGGCCCCGGCTCTGCCAGCTCCGCCGGCCTTAGCGACTGTGGCCCCGCCAGCCCAACCACCACCGCCCTTAGCAGCTCCAGTCCGGGGGCCCCTCCGCTTGTGATGCCCGGTGAGGGGCCCCATTTGGGACCCGAGCATAACACCCGAGGGGCTCAACAACTGAACACAGAGCCCAACTCTACTGTTGCTCTCCCCTTGCGTGCGATTGGACAACTGGGGACTGACGGCAACCAGTTACTGTAGTACTGGCCTTTCTCCACCAGTGATCTCTACAACTGGAAGTCTCAGAATGCCCCTTCTTCTGACAATCCTAAAGACCTCATGAACCTTCTTGAGACTGTTTACTCACCAGCCCACTTGGGACGATTGCCAACAGCTCTTTCTTTTCACCACTGAGGAGCGCGAACGAATTCTCCAGGAAGCCCAGAAAAATGTCCCTGGCCCTACTGGGGCCACCACCACCGTGGCCGCTCTAATTGATGCCGCCTTCCCTGTAATCCGCCCCGATTGGGACTATAACACACCGGAAGGTAAGGTGAGGCTTCGGGTCTACCGTCAGGCTTTGTTGGCAGGTCTCAAAGCGGCCGCTAGGCGGCCGACAAATTTGGCCAAAGTCTATGATTTAAGTCAGGGACTAGAAGAGAGCCCTGCGGTTTTCTTAGAGAGGGTCATGGATGCTTTCCGGCAGTACACACACATTGATCCGGATAAGCCAGAACACCTAGGGATGATTGCACTAGCATATATTAATCAGTCAGCTCCTGACATTAGGAAAAAGCTACAAAAGATAGAAAGGTTAGGTGAGAAGCAACTGAGGGACTTAGTTGAGATAGCTGAAAAGGTATACCACAATAGAGACTCAGCAGAGGATAAACAGATTAAGGCAGAAAGAAGACAGAATCGGGACCTGGCCCGGATCCTATTGGCTGCCACCGCTGAACCATGAGAATGCCAGAGACAGTTAAGATGTATGGCGAGCACCAGAGAAAGATGAGACCATGGCCAGGTCTTCCACTAGCCCCCAGAAGCCAAGAAATCTTCGCCTTTGAGTGGACAGATCTGCAGAGTGACTTGGACTCTGCTCCCACAGGGGTTCAAAAACTCTCCAACCTTATTCGATGAGGCACTCCATGAGGACCTCAGTGAGTATCGTCGGGAACACCCTAAACTAACCCTGCTACATTATATAGATGACCCGTTACTCGCAGCTCCTGACCAGCCCTCATGCCTCCGAGGGACCCAAGAACTGTTGCAGGCCCTTGGTGCCCTAGGGTACTGTGCCTTGGCCAAGAAGGCTCAACTCTGCCAGGCCCAGGTAAGTTACCTGGGGTACATGTTAAAGGAAGGCCAAAGATGGCTCTCCAAGGCCCAAAAAGAAACAGTCCTCAGGATCCCCACACCCCAATCTGTAAGGGCAGTGAGGGAATTCCTTGGGTCAGCAGGGTTTTGTCGCCTGTGGATCCCTGGGTTTACAGAGAGAGCCAAAGCTCTGTACGAAGCCACCCAGCTCACCCAGGAGTTCCAATGGATTGAGGAGATAGACGTCTCCTTCAAGGCTATAAAAAAGGCCCTACTGTCGGTCCCAGCCCTAGGCCTACCGGACATAACCAAGCCTTTCCAGCTATTTGTAGATGAGAACAACGGGGTTGTGAAAGGAGTGCTACTCCAGCCCCTAGGACCCTGGAAGAGACCTGTTGCATACTTCTCCAAAAAGCTTGATCCTGTAGTGTCGGGTTGGCCACCCTATTTGTGAATTATAGTGGCCACCGTGCTGCTAATGAAAGATGCCAACAAACTGCCCCTGGGACAAACCCTGTATGTGACTACGCCACATACCATAGAAAGGGTGCTCAAGCAACCCCCAGACCGGTGGCTCAGTAACCCTAGATTGACTTACTACCAAGGATTACTACTCAGTCCCACCAAGATCGTCTACCAGTCCCCCGCCGCCCTTAACCCTGCCACCTTACTACCGGATCCAGATTTGAGTGCCCTCTGCACGACTGCACTGACATCCTGGCCCACGCCCAGGGTATACGCACAGACTTGCAGGACCAACCCATACCGGGGGGCAGACTTCACCTGGTACACGGATGGTAGCAGTTACATACGTGATGGACAAGGGTATGCGGGGGCGGCGGTAGTGACTGAGACTGAAGTAATATGGGCTGAACCGCTACCTCCAGGAACTTCGGCCCAGAAAGCAGAATTAGTCGCTTTGACCCAAGCTTTTTCTCATGCTCGGGACAAAACCCTAAATGTGTATACTGACAGCAGATATGCTTTTGCAACAGCCCATGTCCATGGAGCTATCTATCGAGAAAAGGGACTTCTGACCGCAGAGGGAAAACCAATCAAAAACCGGGATGAAATTTTGAAATTGCTGACTGCCCTATGGCTACCAAAGAAACTGGCCATAATTCATTGCCCAGGACCCCAAAGGTCTGATGACCCAGTGACTAAGGGAAATTCCTTAGCTGATTGGATTGCCAAACAAGTCACACAACAGTGGGGAGCCACTTCAACTGAGGTCATGTTGCCTATCACCCTCCCGGACCCCGGAGGGCCAAGTCTACCTGAGCAGCCAGTGTACACCTGTGAGGACCTATCGTGGATTCACCAGCTACCGGGAGCCAAAGAGAGCAAAGGCTGGTGGCTGACTGAAGATAAAAAGATCATTCTCCTGGAGGCCTTAGGAAGTCAGCTTTTGTCAAGAATACACCGAGCCACCCATATGGGAACACGGAAGATGCAAGACCTCCTTCGCCATGCCCAGGTAAAAATAAAAAATCTCGGCTCTAAGGTGTAACACATAGTAACACACTGTAAAGCCTGCCAACTAACCACCCCCACACCCACCTTCAGCGGTCCCTCAGCGGGGACGCAACAACGAGGAGACAGACCCGGCGCCTACTGGGAAGTAGACTTTACAGAGCTACCTAGGGGCACCTTCAGGTATGAGTACCTGCTAGTTTTTGTAGATACCTTTTCAGGATGGGTAGAAGCGTACCCTACGAGGAAGGAAACTGCAGCCATTGTGACCAGGAAGCTGCTGGAGGAACTTCTCCCCAGGTATGGTCTTCCTGCTATGATTGGGTCTGACAATGGCCCTGCATTCGTCTCTAAGGTAACTCAGGGGCTGGCTTCTGTTCTTGGGGCTGATTGGGAATTACATTGTGCATAAAGACCCCAAAGCACAGGACAGGTAGAAAGGATGAAGAGAACCTTAAAAGAGACCTTAACAAAACTAGCCCAGGAGACTGGCAGGGACTGGGTGTCTCTCCTCCCCTTTGCGTTGTTCCGGGTGTGCAACTCACCCTATAAACTAGGATTAACCCCTTTTGAAATAATGTTCGGAAGGCCCCCTCCTATAGTCCCCTCCTTACAAACTAAGCTTATAGCTGAAATAGAAGTAGAAGATAACCTGCTCATCCATTCTCTCCAAACCCTGCGGACCGTTCATCGTGAAGTCTGGGATCAGCTCAAAGAACTGTACAACTCCCTGATGCCGCCAGAGCCACACCACCTGTGTCAGCTTAACCATGTCACCTGTACCTTGCAACAGCTCCCTCCCCGCTTACCCTGATTCGATCTGTGGGAAGCCTGGTATTTTCTTTATATGCGATGAGACTCTTCTCTTCCTCTGTCTACCAGCCAATTGGTCCGTACCATGTGTACCTTCGTTTCTGTATCCCACCATGTCTATAATTGACCCCGGTACTATGGAAAGTCTTTTGCTACCAACCTTGCATCGAAAAAGGGCACTTCCAGTAGCGGCAGCACTACTGGGGGCAGGCGTCTTCACGGAGGCCGGGCTCAGGGCAGATGGAATCAGTACAGCCACTCACCTCTATTACAAACTTCCTACCGGGATTAGTCAGGACCTAGACATAGTGGCAGATTCCCTAATGGCCCTACAGACCCAGATTACCTCTCTCGCTAATGTCACTCTGCAAAACCACCAAGCTCTCAATCTCCTTATGGCAGAGAAAGGAGGTACGTGTCGATTCCTAGGAGAAGAATGTTGTTTCTTTGTTAACGCATCTGGGGTAGTTCAGACTAAGGTCAAAGAACTCAGGGAATCCATTCGCAACTGCCTACCTGAGGCTGAGGCTTACAATTTCTCCAAATGGTTTAGTTCCTCCTGGATGTCCTGGGTCTTACCCCTACAAGGACCCCTAACCTCTTTGGTTGTACTCCTCACTTGTGTTTTGAAATGGGGTCTAAGACTCATCTGTGAGCGGTTAGGAGCTATACAACTAATGGTTCTACACCCTAGGTATCAGCCCCTTGCCACGGATGAAAGAGCTCAGGATTGAGCTCCTGATGTACAAGGGGAAGGGGGGAATGTGGGGCCTAGGAGACTCCATTTTGACAGCCACCATTTCGAGAGAAGCGAAACCTAAGAGCACAGCAGACTACTTCCCTTATTAGGAAAAACCTCAGCGTTCACCCAGTTCCTGCTTCCCACCCCATGTCCCTCCACCTACCCAGTAATGCCATGGCATATCACCCCACCCGCCTGCAATTTTTTCCTTTAAATTCCCCCACTTATCCAGGTTTGAGGCCGTTCTCTCTCTGCTGCTTTGGAGGGTGGACGGACCAAGCTTAAGCTTGTAGCAATAAAGTCTCTTTTTGTATTTACATCAGAGTAGGTCTCTTGGTCGCTGTGGGGGTTGAAAACGGAGAGCACAACACTAGCTGACATTGTAATTGAAAGTCCTTAACAGAGCAGCTAAGTAATCAACAGTCACTAAAATTGGGCAGCCCTTTAATTCTCAGCAGTGGTCCCTCTGGGTCAGGACAGAATTATAATGGCACAATAGTGCAGGAGAGCCTGCTTTACTGACTTCAATGCTATGTACCTATTCTATTCTAAAGACAGGCAGGCCAAATCATGGTCTGGTTGTCATTTCTTTCCAGCCCTTAATTATTAATTTTAAAATAGTGGTTTTAATAAAAAGTATCTATTTGTGCAATATTGTTTTTATCTGAGAAGAGTTGTGGAATGGAGGTACTCTGCCCATCTATAATTGATTCTGAAATTAAAAGCATTCAGGCCCCAAGATCTCAGCAAACATATTTGTTCCATATGGTAAAACAAAGCATTGTTGTATCTTATCTCCAAACTAGTATCATTTCATACATGAATGAGAGAAAAAGTGATACATTAAATAATAATCATGTGCTCAATTTCAAAATGTGTAGGCTCTCACTGCTGACCTTTATATGGTAGCCTGTTTTTGAAAGTAAATCATGGCTGAATAAAGTCAGCAGATTAGGCCACTATGAAAGGAGGAGAAAAGATTCAGACTTAAGAAAGAGGCTATGCTAAAAGCAGCTTGCTGTATAAGCATATTTAGTCAGTAAGACAGTGAAGTGGAAAACCAAATTAGGATCTTTAATATAAAAACCTGGGGCTTAGTGGGAAATGCTTAAAGAGAAAACTCACTGAACCAGCAGAGTAATTTGTTATAAAGGGCAATCCAACTGAACATGGTGGAGATTGTTTTTGTAGTTTGAAAGAATATAGAACAGAGTTACAACATTAAATAAAGCTTTTACAATTCTTGACTAAAAATAAGTGGGAGATAATCAGTCTATAAGAATATGTTTAATTGGAAGAATGTCAATTCTCTACTCTTTATCCAAAGCAAGGGAGAGAAGAACATGTCAAGAAAATGTATGTATTTAAATATAAAATATTAAAATGCTATACTTTTAATTTGCAAACTTAAGGATGAGAGAAAATAGTGTATATCTTTCCAGATATGGATCTCAAAAAAATTTTAAATACATTATTTTGCCAAAGTAAGAACAGAGAGGTTATTAAATTGGAAGTTAGAAATGGTGGAAAGATTATAGAATGTTGGGAAAAGAAAGAAAGCATGTACAATGTTAATCACAAATAAGCAATTTTCGTTAGAAAGAGAATGACAGCTGTGTGTGAGCCACACCCTGCTGGACCATGATCAGAGAAAGCTCACTGGAGGACATGTTTGAGCTGAGTCCAAGGATTATCAAACGTTACCCAAGCTCACCGATGTACCAAAATTAAATAAGGCTCACTATAACAGGAGAATAAACACAAAGGACACTCCTGGAACAAACCAACAAGATATCAGGGATACTGTGCCATTGGACCACACAGGACACCTACTACATGAGGCCACCTAGCAAATACATAAAGACACAGGAGATCTACTTAATACTTAGAAGCAAACACAGAAAGACAGCAAGAATGACGAAACAAAGAAGCATATCTCAAAGAGGAATAAGAGAAACCTCCAGATAAAGAACTAAATGAAATGGAGTCAACAAAAATACCATAGACAGAGTTTAAGACCGTTATAAGAATGTTTAAGGAACTTAGTGAGAACTTCAACAGAAAGGTAGTAAACATAAAGAAGGACATAGAAACCATAAATAAGAAATAAAGAATATAATGAAATGAAGACTACACTAGAAGGAATCAAAAGCAGACTAGATGAAGCAAAGGACTGGAACAGAAATTTAGAAGACAATATTCCAGAAAACATCCAATCAGAACAATAACAAATAAAAAGAATCAAAAACAAAAATAGTTTAAGGGAGGTCTGGGACAATATCAAGTGTAACAACATTCATGACATAGGAGTACCAAAAGGGGAAGAGAGGGAGCAAAGATTGAGAACCTACTTTTAAAAATAATAATTGAAAACTTCCCTAGCCCAGCAAAGGAAATAGACATACAAGCCCAGAAAATGAAGAGATTTTAATTTTAAGATAAGACAAACACAAACAGGCCCATGTCAAAACACATTATAATTAAAATGGCAACAGTTAAAGACAAAAAGAGAATCTTAAAAGCAGCAAGAGAAAGAAAACTAGTTACTTATCAGGGGAACTCCCATAAGATTGTCAGCTGATTTCTCAACAGAAAATTTGCAGACCAGAAGGGACTGACTAGAAATATTCAACGTGATGAAAGCAGGAGCCTACAATCATGGCTATTCTACCCAGCAAGGCTATCATTTAAATATTGAAAGAGAGATAAAGAGCTTCCCAAACAAACAAACAAAAAAACTAAATGAATTATTTACCATCAAGTTGGTATTACAAAAAATATTAAAGAGATTTCTTTAAGAATAAAAAGGGGAAAAACAAACAATATAAGTTAAGAAATATAAATACTAAATGGCAATAACTATGTACCTATTAATAAACACTTTAAATGTAAATGGAGTAAATACTCCAATCAAAAGATATAGGGTAGCTGAATGGATAAGAAAACAAGACCCATACATATACTCTCTACAAGAGGCCCACCTCAGATAGAAAGACACTCATAGATTGAAAAAAAGGGATGGAAAAGATTTTTCACACAAATAGAAACAAACTAACAAACAAAAAGCTAGAACAGCAATACTTATATCAGACAAAATAAACATTAAAATGAAGACTATAATAAAGACAAAAAAAGAACATTACATAATGATAAAGGGATTAATCCAACAAGAGAACATAACCCTAGTAAACATTTATGCATCCAACATAGGAGCACCTAATATATAAAACAAATATTGATTAACAGAAAGGAGGAGATCAACAGTAACACAATCAGAGTAGGGAATTTTAATACTACACTGACACCAATTTACAAATTTTCCAGATAGAAAATCAATAAGGAAAGAGAGAACTTAAACGACACACTAGGCCAGACAAATTTAATTGATATTTTTAGAGCATTTCACCCCAAGGGAGCAGAATATACATTCTTTTCATGGAACATTTTCAAAGATAGACCACATGTTAGGCCACAAGTCTCAATAAATTTGAGAAGACTATATCATATCAACCATTTTCTCTGACCACAATGGTATGAAACTAAAAATCAATTACAAAAAAAAAAAACAAAACTAAAAACAAAAACAAATCCAAAAAACTGAATAACACACAAATACATGAAGGCTAAATAGCATGCTACTAAATAATAAATGGGTTGACAATGAGATGAAGGAAGAAATCAAAGGATACCTTGAGACAAATGAAAATGAAACACAATAACCCTAAAATCTATGAGATGCAGCAAAAGCAGTCCTTAGAGAAAAATTCATAGCAATGCAGGCCTATGTTAATAAGTAATGAAAATCTGAAAAAAATAATGAATATCAGAGGGGAAATAAACAAAATAAAGGCTAAAATACCATACAAAAGATCAATTGAAACAAGAGCTGTTTTTCTGAAAAGACAAACAAAATTGATAAACATTTAGTCAGACTCATCAAGAAAATAAAAAAAGAGGACCCAAATTAATGAAATAAAAAATGAAAAAGAAGTGAAAAAGGACATCACAGAAATATACAAATTTTTTAAATTTATTTTTATTGTTAGACTTATTGGGGTGACATCTGTTAGCAAGGATTACATAGGTTTCAGGCATTTTTAAAAAATACTATGATCAACTAACTATGAGTCAACAAATTGAATAACCTGGAAGATATAGTAAATTCCTAGAAGTATACAATCTTGTAAGGTTGAATCAAGAAAAAACATAAAATCTGAACAGACCAATTACTACCCACAAAATTGAACCAGTAATCAACAAGCTCACAACAAACAAAAGTCCTAGAACAAATGGCTTCAGCTGCACCAGGTGAATTTTACCAAATGTTCCAAAAAATTAGCACTTATTCTTATCAAATTATTTTTTAAAATGCAAGAGAGGAAGAGGCTTCCAAGGTCATTCTACGAGGTCATTATGACCCTGATTCCAAAACCAGACAAAGACATTACAAAAGAAAAATGTTATAGGATGACATCATAGATGTAAAAATCCTCAACAAAATATTAGCACACTGAATTCAGCAATACATTAAAAAGATTATATACCATGATCAAATGGGTTTCATTTCTGGCATACAAGTTTGGCTCAATATCCAAAAAACAATTATTGTGATACATCACACAAACAAAATAAAAAACAAAAATTATATGAGCATACCAATTGTTGCAGAAAAAGCACCTGACAAAATACAGCATCCATTTATGATAAAAATTCCCAGCAAAGTTAAAATAGAGGGAATAGATCTCAAAGTAATAAAGGCCACATATGACAAACAGACAACTAAGATCATACTCAACTAAGAAAAGCCCAAAATGTTCTTGCTAAGATCAGGAACAAGAACTTTTACCACTTTTATTCATTGTAGTACTAGAAGTCCTAGTCTCAACAATTGGATAAGAAAATGAAATAAAACATATTTAAATTCAGAAGGAGGAAGTAAAATTGTCATCACTTGTGAATGACATGATATTATATATATGGAACCCCAAATATCTATTAGAATAAATGAATTTAGTAAAGAATCAGGATACAAAATAATATTCAGAAATTAGTTGTATTCTTTACACCAAAGATAATCAGAAAAATATTAAACAATCTTATTTACAATTGCATAAAAAAAAACTCCTAGAAATAAATTTATCCAAGGAAATAAAACAACTTTACTCAGAAAAACCAGAAGACATTGAAGAAACTGAAGAAGATGCAAATAAATGGAAGCATATACCATGCTCATGAATAAGAAGAATTAATATAGTTAAAATGTTCATACTACCTAAGCAATCTATAGATTCAATGCAATCCATTTCAAAATACCAATGACACTTTTTTAGACAATTAGAACAAATAACCCTCAAATTTATATGAAACCTTAAAAATACCCCAAATAGCTATGACGATCTAAAGAGTAAAACTGGAGGTATCACACAACATGATAACCAATTATACTGCAAGTCCATTGTAATCAAAACAGCATGGTATTGGCATGAAAACAGACCAATAAATGAAAGGAAGAGAATAGAGAGCCATGAAAAATACCATGCTTGTATGGTCATTTAATCTATGACAAAGGAAGCAAGAATATACACTCAGGTAAGAATAGTCTATTCAAAAGTGGTGCTGCAAAAACTGCACAGATAAATGCAAAAAAATAAAACTGGACAACTTTCTTACTCCATATAAAAGAATAAACTCAAAATGGATTAAAGAATTAAATATAAGACCCAAAATCATAAATTCCCACAAGAAAATACAGGCAGTAGACTTCCTGACATTGCTGTTAGTAATATTTTTTCTCCTATATCCTCGGACAAGGGAAACAAAAGAAAAAATAAACATATTGGACTACAGCAGACTAAAGAGTTTTTGCACAACAAAGGGGACCATCAACAAAACAAATAAACAACCTAACAATTGGGAGAACATATTCACCAATGATACAACCGATAAGGGGTTACTATCTAAAATTTATAGAAAGTTTATGCAAATTAACATAAACATTCAATTAAAATATGGGCAGGGGACCTGAATAAACATTTCTCAAAAGAAGACATATAGATGGACAATAGCAATATGAAAAAATGCTCAACATTCCTAATTATCTAAGAAATACAAATTAAAACTACAATGAGATGTCTCCTCACACAGAATGGTTGTCTTCAGTAAATGAATAGACAGCAAATGTTGGTGAGGATGTGAAAAAAGAAAACACTTTTTCTACATTCTCACTATAACCTAGGTATAGTTGGTAGAATTGCAAATTTGTGCAGCCACTATAAAAAAAAAACATGGAGTTTCCTTGAAAATTAAAAACAGAATTAGTTTATCATTCAACAATTCTACTTCTGGGTAATTACCCAAAGAAATCCAAAACACTAATTCAAAAAGATATAGGCACCCCTATGTTCATTGCAGCCCTATTCACAGTAGCCAAGATATGGACATATGCCTTAAATAAGAATGAAATCAATTAATGTGATGCACCACATAAACAAAATAAAAGATAAAAACCATATGATTACATCAACTGATGCAGAAAAAGCATTTGACAAGATACAACACCCATTTGTGAACAAAACAAATAATAAAATGGGTATAGAAAGTACCTCAGTGTAATAAAGACCATATATGACAAACCCTCAGCTAATTCATACTGAATGGTGAAAAACTGAAAACTTCCTAAAATTAAGAACAAGATAGAAATATAACTTCACCACTGTTATTTACCATAGTATCAGAAGTTCTAGCCAGAGAAATTAGGCAAGAGAAAACAATAGAAGGCATACAAATGGGAAATAAAGACGTTAAACTGTCACCTTTTGCAGATGACGTGATTTTTAATACAGAAAATATTGAAGATTCCACCAAAAAATGATTAGAAAAAATAAATGAATACAGTAAAGTTGCAGGATACAAAACCATTGTACAAAAATCTATTGAATTTCTATATACTACACAAAACAATAAAATTTCAGAAACAGAAAAGGACAATTCTTTTCCAATTACAAAAAAAGAGTAAAATAACCTAGGAATAAACTTAATAAAGATGTGAATAACCTATTCACTGAAAACTATAAGACACTATTTAAAAAAATAAAAAAGAGACAAGGAAATGGAAAGATATTCCATGTTCATGAAGTGGAACGATCAATGTAGTTTAAATGACCATATTATCCAAAAGTTATATCCAGATTTAATGCAATCTCCATCAAAATCCCAAAGACATTCTTTCAAGAAATAGACCAAAAAATTATCAGATTTTTATGGAATCACAAAAGACTCAAATAGCCAAAGCAATCCAACCAAAAAAGAACCAGGCTGGTGCCATCACATCCCTGACTTCAATCTATACTACAAAACAACAATAATCAAAATACCATGGTGTGGAAGAAAAACAGATGCACAGACCAGTGGAATAAATATAATTCAAAACCCAGAAATAAACCTACATATATAGGGGCAGATAATTTTTGACAAAGGAACCAAAACATACAATGAAGAAAAGAAAGCCTCTTCAATAAATGATGCTGGGAAAATTGGAAAGCCACATGCAAATGAATGAATCTAGACTGTGATCTCTCACCATATACCAAAATTAACTAAAAATGGATCAAAACTCTAAACATAATACCTGAAACAAATTGCACTGAAGAAAACATCAGTTCTAACCTTATCGACTTTGGGTTCAGGGAGGAATTTATGAATTTGATGTCGGAGGCAAGGGAAATAAAAGTAAAAATAAATGAATGGGATTATATCAACTAAAAAGTTTCTACACAGCAGAAGAAACCACCAACAAAACAAAGAAGCAACAGACCAAATGGGAGAAGATATTTGCAAACACCTGTGATAAGAGACTAATATCCAAAATATATAAAGAGGGGAGAGACTGCGGAAAAGCCCAGGGGGAGCTGGGCTTTGGAGTGGCGTGTTGGGGATGGACTTGGGGAGCCAGCCTCTGGAACTTTTGAGTGGTAGAAAGGCCGAGCGAGGACTCTGAACTGCAGAGATGACACCCCAGCTCTAGGTCCCCTGGGGACTTACACAGAGTTGCAGTTCCTGTTCCCGGCCTGCGGTAAAGGGGATCCAGCTCCTACACAGGGCTGCAGTTCTTGTTCCCAGCCCACTGAAAAGACGACCCTGCTGCCTCAGGCCAGGCCCACAGCTTTGGACTTATGGAGCGTGCACTTTCTCGTGCACCCTAGGGTTCTGAAAGCAGTGTGAGCCTGTTGACATCCAGATGCTGAATCAGGGCTGGGAATAAAGGCAGATTTGACAGCATTCACCCAACCCAGCAGAAACAAGCCTCAGCCCAGCTTCCCTAACAAAGGTCAGAAGGCAGAGTCGCCCTCGGAGTGAATTTTGTGGGCCTTTCCCTGGGATATATGTGCATAGCCTCCAAACACAGCAGGAGATCAGAAACAAGAAATAAACAACCCCCCCTCTCTCCCAAAACTTGACCCCCAGGGCCATCTATTGTCTGCCCTACAGCAAGACAACACAAAAGTAATAATCTGGACACTGAACACAAAGCCTTCATGTCAAAAAGGAAGAACCCAGCAGACAGGATGAATTTCTTAAAAACTAGAACTACTCAGAAAGAACATGAAATTTATCCAGAAAATAGCTTCCTAGATCTGGAAATATCTGAGCTAAGTGACAGAGAATTTAAAGTAGCCATTCTAAAAGTCCTGAGAGAAATGAAATCATATTGGCAGAGCACCATGGCTGTGATGAACATCATAAAAAAGGAGATGAACGACATAAAAAGGAACTCCGTGAACAAAAAGAACAATTTAACAAAGAAATTCAGAACATAAGGAAGATCGAGATGGAAATGCGAGAAATAAATAATATGATAAAAGAAGTAAGCAATGAAATAACTGCCCTAGGAAACAGGGCCAACCAGATGGAGGAAAGAATTAGTGAGATCGAAGATCAGAACATGGAAACAGCTCAGAAAGAGGAAGAAAGGGAATATAGAACTAAAAGGATTGAAAGAACTCTGCAAGAACTATCTGACTCCATGAGACAAAACAACAGAATAATAGGAATAGAAGAAGGGGCAGAGCATTCTACAGAGAGCATACTCAAATAAATAGTAGATGAAAACTTTCCAAACCTATGGAAAGATCTGGAACCACAAGTTCAAGAAGAAAACAGGTCCCCTAGATACCTGGACCCCAACAGATCTTCTCTAAGAAACATGGTATTAAAGACGTCCAAAACTAAAGACAAAGAGACAATTCTCAAGGCAGCCAGGGAAAAAAGAACTATACCATTTAGAAGAAAACCCACCAGGTTGGCATCAGATTTCTCAGCATAAAGTCTGCAAGCCAAGAGGGAGTGGAATTCAATATTCAGAAATGTAAAAGAGAGGAACTTAGAGCCAAGAATAAATTATCCAGCAACATTATCTTTCAGATATGAAAGTGGAATAAAGACCTTCTCAGACACACAGAAGCTGAGGGAATTTGCCAGCACAAGGCCAGCACTTCAAGAAATACTAAAGGAGGCTCTTCGACATGAAACAAAACATAAGGAAAAATGGAACAAAGTTGGGGCAATAAGAAAGAAACAAAAATAAAACAAAAACAAACAAAGAAATAAGTAATGGCCACAGGAAATCCTTACATATCGATCATCACTCTAAATGTTAATGGACTGAACTCACCAATAAAAAGACACAGAATAGCAGACTGGATTAAAGAACAGAACACATCCATATGCTGCCTCCAAGAAACACACCTCAGCCATAAGGACAAACACAGACTCAGAGTGAAAGGATAGCAAACAATACTCCAAGCAAATGGTAACCAGAGAAAAGCAGGAGTTGCCATACTGATATCTAATGAAATAAACTTCAGGCCCGAAACCTATGTAATCC
Organism: Lyroderma lyra; assembly: GCA_004026885.1. Lineage (NCBI taxonomy): Eukaryota > Metazoa > Chordata > Mammalia > Chiroptera > Megadermatidae > Lyroderma > Lyroderma lyra. Next base: position 39,859 of record PVJL010002649.1, read on the forward strand.
TTGCTAACAGATGTCACCCCAATAAGTCTAACAATAAAAATGAATTAAAAAAAAAAAGAAAAAAAAAAAAGAAATAAACTTCAGGTTAAAAAAGATAGTAAAAGACAAGGATGGACATTACATAATGATAAAAGTCACAATACAACAACAAGAAGACTTGACACTAATGAATATATATGCACCCAACCAGGATGCACCAAAATATACAAAGAAACTACTAACAGATTTGAAAGGAGAAACGGATGAACACACAATCATTGTGGGAGATTTAAACACCCCGCTAACAGCCATGGACAGATCATCCAAACAGAAAATAAATAAGGAAATATCAGCTCTAAATGACACATTACAGCAATTGGACATAATTGACATTTATAGGACACTTCATCCAGCAAAAAGAGACTACACCTTCTTTTCTAGTGCACATGGAACATGCTCAAGGATAGACCACATGCTGGGACACAAAAGTTGCCTCAGCAAATTCAAGAAGATCAAAATCATACTAAGTGTATTCTCAGACCACAAAGCTTTGAAATTGGAGATCAACTGTAAAAGGAAAACAGGAAAAATCACATATACATGGAGATTAAACAACAGCTTATTAAAAAAGGACTGGATAAAAGAACAAATAAAAGATGAGATTTAAAAATATATAGAAACTAATGACAATGTAAATACAACGTATCATAATTATTGGGACACAGCAAAAGCGGTAGTAAGAGGGAAATTTATATCACTACAGGCCTATCTTAAGAAACAAGAAAAATCACAAGCAAACATCTTAGCATCCCATCTTAAAGAACTAGAAAAAGAGCAGACAAAACCCAAAGTCAGCAGAATGAAAGAAATAATAAAAATTAAAGCAGAGCTAAACCAATTAGAGAACAGAAGGACAATAGAAAAATTAATATTACGAAGAGCTGGTTCTTTGAGAAAGTCAACAAAATTGACAAACTCCTGGCTAGACTAATCAAAAGATGAAAGGAGAGGACACAATATCCAAAATTAGAAATGAAAGGGGAGAAATTACCACTGATACCACAGAAATACAAAGGATTATAACAAAATATTATGAAGGACTTTATGCCACTAAATTTAACAACCTAGAAGAAATGGACAAGTTTCTAGAAACTTATACCCCACCTAGACTGAACCAAGAAGAACAGGATAATCTAAATAGACCAATCAATAGCAAAGAGATTGAAATGACTATCCATAATCTCCCTAAAGGTAAGAGCCCTGGACCAGATGGTTTCACCAATGAGTTCTACCAAGAATTCAAAGAAGAATTAACACCTATCCTCCTCAGACTCTTCCAAAAAATTGAAGAGGAAGCAATACCTCTTAACTCATTCTATGAAGCCAACATTACCCTAGTACCAAAGCCTGGCAAAGAGAACACAAAAAAAGAAAACTATAGACCAATATCTCTGATGAACACAGATGCAAAAATCCTAAACAAAATACTAGCAGATAGAATTCAACAATGCATCAAAAACATCATACAACATGATCAAGTGGGATTTATCCCGGGAGCACAAGGATGGTTCAACATATGAAAATCAATCAATGTGATATACCACACAAACAAAAGACAAAGACCACATGGTCATTTCAATTGATGCAGAAAAAGCCATCGACAAGATACAACATCCATTTATGATCAAAACACTAAATAAAATAGGTATAGGAGGAAATTATCTCAACATAATAAAGGCCATATATGACAAACTCTCAGCTAACATACTGAATGGGGAAAAGTTGAAGCCTATTCCCCTAAAATCAGGAACAAGATAGGGATGCCCCCTGTCACCATTGCTATTTAATATAGTATTGGAAGTTCTAGCCACAGCAATCAGGCAAGAGAAAGGAATCAAAGGTATCCAAATTGGGGAAGAAGAGGTCAAATTGTCACTATTTGCGGATGACATGATCCTTTATATAAAAAGTTCCAAAGATTCCACCAGGAAACTATTAGAAACAATAAACGAATATAGTAAAGTCTCGGGATACAAAATCAATGTAAAAAATTCAATAGCATTCCTATATACAAACAATGAATCCACAGAAAAGGAAATGAGGGAGTCAATTCCCTTTGCTATCACAACAAAAAGAATGAAATACCTGGGAATGAACTTAGCAAAGAACACAACAGACTTATACATGGAAAACTGTAAGACACTTTTGAAAGAAATTGGAACAGACTTCAAGAGGTGGAAAAATATCCCCTGTTCATGGATAGGAAGACTTAACATCGTTAAAATGGCCATTCTGCCCTAAGCAATCTATGGATTTAATGCAATACACATTAAAATCCCACAATCATACTTTCATGAAATAGATAAAAGCATTACTAGATTTATATGGAACCATAAAAGACCTCGAATTGCCAAAGCAATACTACATAAAAAGAATAAGGCTGGTGGCATTACATTCCCTGACTTCATCGCTTCTCGGCCTTTTGGCTAAGATCAAGTGTAGTACATTCCCTGACTTCAATTTATATTACAAAGCATCAATAGTCAAAACAGCTTGGTACTGCCAGAAAAACAGAGATATAGACCAATGGAACAGAACTGAAAACCCAGATATAAACCCACAAATATATGGACAAATAATTTTCGATAAAGGAGCAAATTACATACAATGGGGAAAAGACAGCCTCTTTAGTAGGTGGTGCTGGGAAAATTGGAAAAACATGCGAAAGAATAAACTTGAGCTGTGAACTCTCTCATATACAAAAATTAACTCAAAATGGATTAAAGACCTTCACGTCAGACCTGCAACAATAAACTGTATAGAAGAAAACATCGGTACTAAACTTATAGACCTAGGGCTCAAGGAAGACTTCATGAACTTTACCTCAAAGGCAAGGGAAGTAAAAGCACAAATAAATGAATGGGATTATATCAAACTAAAAAGCTTATGCACAGCAAAAGAAACCACCAAGAAGGCAAAGAGACAGCCAACTGAATGGGAGAAAATATTTGCAAACAACACATCAGATAAGCGTCTAATATCTAAAATACATAAAGAACTGGTAAGACTTAACAACAATAAAACAAACAACCCAATTAAAAAGTGGACAGAAGAACTC